>JAQIVE010000993.1:0-28935 GCA_034698285.1 Sminthurinus bimaculatus
TGCAGGGATCCAAAAGGAACGATATGAAGGGGTGGCTGCTTAACTTTTCACCAGGGTATTCAAAATGAGCAGGTCTAATGTACACGTATATGTATCGTTCGCCTACCTCATCTGTATGCATGCTGAGCTGACATTCAAGACATTCAAGTCGTCCTCATCAGTAGTAGGTCTTTCTTTGTGGAATGATGATAATGATGACGGTCATAAGTGTATAACCTTTGACATTGTTGATTCTTGAGTCCAATTTCAACTTCCAAGCCTTCAACCACTGTGTCATATTTTATGTTTAAGACTGAAAAAGTATCACACATCACATACTGTGTCAAATCAAAGGCAAGCCTTTCCCTCTTTGACTATTTAATCCTTCTACTTTCCTAGTTGTTATTGTACATCATTTTTATGAACATGAAATAGGTAACACTTGCAGAAAAAGTAAACATTTCAATAATCCCTATTCTTTTCATTTTACTTGATCAAAGCCTAGCTGTGCTCTCGATTTGTCTAGATTACAAAAGCGAACATCTATGTATACTGATGATGTGTGTCAGTCGTCAGTCTACACTTCTGCTCGTTTGCATCATCTTCATTTTTGTCTCTGCTGGTGTGTAAACAGGATATTTTTAAATGAAAGTGTATAGAAAGACATCATTAGTTGCTTCATGGTAATTAAAAAGACTGCATTATTGCTCAAGATTATGAAGCACGAAGAAGAGAGACTAATAACTATATTACTATGATGAAAATTAATTTTAAATTTCTTTGTTCACTTTGTCATTGTTTCTTAATTACGCTTGGAGAATGGGATCGTCTGCATCCTAGAATATGCTGCGTCGTATACGAAATACGTATCGAATACAAACACAATATGTAGATACTTACGAACGCATAATATATAGATATGTATGCATATACATTGCTGACAGCGATTCTTTCGTTGTCATTTGTCAAACTTACAAAACAAAAACAGATATCTGTCAAAAAGCGGACTTTGAATTTAGTTGCTCTCGCATTCACATTCATCACACCATCATCCACAACATGAAACGGATGGATATATAATGAGCACGAAGCATGTTCTGTGTTTAAATTCTCTAAGAATAACAAATCCAAAGTTTGTTTACCATTACCAAAATAAAGATCAGGCAAGAGAAGGATATTATAGTAACTCTGTCATTTTGTCTATGTTTAAACTGTACACCTGCAACGATATACAATATACAAACTCGCAAGCAAAGTTGACAGTTAACAGTTTACACACCATTTTTTCTGCTTTATTTATGCTTGGTTGCTATTTTCAATCGTATTGGTTGTCGTTGTGACGCTTTTAATTTTCAATTTGCAATAAAAAAATGTGCAACTTTTCAATATTTAGCAATGACGAATAAGTATAACCAATTAATGATCCCTATCTGACAATATATATATATAGGTATACTTGTACTTATTAGAAAAAAATTGTGAAAGGCCTTTTTCCCTTCTTCTCTTGATCATCTTGATGCTCTTTTTTGTACATATAATATACACGGCCATGTATTTATTGATAATATTGATGATAATAATCAATGGGTATTTGTAAATGATCTGAAATTCTGAACTATCTTGGTACATAATACATGCTGTACAACACATGTAAAACTTATAATAATATGATATTATGTGTCTCGTAACTTTCTATTTTCCTTTTACAAAGACACACAGGTGAAAAGCGTCTCTTCTGGATGGCATTAAACTATGTACATACAACACAATCACAAAACATACAATATTTAATATCGTACTGTAATAGGATAATGCACTTTCAATACAAGTGTAATGTGTATAGTGTGCACATTTAATATAATTTACAATGGGAGGGCAGACAGGGTAAATTGTTACGTTGTGCATATTATTATTGTTATTATTAATCCTCAACTTGTAAATTGCAAAACTGCGTATACATGGGAGATGGGAGTAAATGCTGAGACAGGATCTCAGTCCTTCATATTCAACATTATATCACACTCTAAAGTCCGAATAAGAATCAGAAGGAGAATAACGAGCGCATACACTATACACATACTTGGGTAAAGTATGTTGCGCATAAGTAACGACTGTGTATTAAAAACGTGCAATCTGTATAGATGTATGGATGGTGTCTTTAAATGGTTTAATTGATATTAGATGTAAGCTCTTCAGCTCTGTCACAGTCGTCTACTTTTCTTAGTTTTTTCTCCTTCTTCTTGTTTATCTCTGCTACTTGAGTTTAATGACGACCAAGAAGAGGAGGATTTTGAGAATATATGGAACTTGTTTGGGTCTATACTCTTCTAATTCGTCTATTGCTATTGTAATGCTTTTTCTATTACTTTGGCTAGTAATTATGTACTGTGTAATATGTGTGCAATGTGTACATCAGAGAGTCAGAGTTAATAATTCGTGTGCGCATTTGCTATTTTATATACAATGAAAACGGACAAGGAGAGGAGAGAAAAAGGAGCCAATGGCCAATGAACGAATACGAATACGAATGTATGTATGTATCTGTAATGCAGAATAAATGTAAAAGCACTACCGACAAATCACAAAAAATCAATTTACTGTGTATAGTTCAACCATGACTTTTAGCGAAATGAACTGCACATATTACATATATAGCTTGGCATTGGCAGTTTTATTATAACTTCACAACCACAACGACTCAAGAACTCAACTACATACTTACTCTATCACACGGGATCACACACAAGTCTTCATCTCCTACATATATGCAAAAGTCCATTGTCCATCTCCATATTCCATAATAGTACTCGCACTTTACTTTTTGCACACTCGACACTTTACAATATATGCTCATTACGATATGCATCGACGCTTGTTTGAGGCCATAATATGTATAGTTGTATAATAATGTGAGCAATAAAAAAAGTAAAACTATTAAAGTGTTCTTCAAACGACTCTTTCCTCTTCTGTTGTTTTATATACACTTTTAGGAGCTATTGTGTCTCAAGTTAAGTTGTTCACATACATGCATTTGCAGTTGTTGCAACTTGCGTTGCACAAAGATCAAAACTTATTTACAATGACGGGTACTGAAAACAAGGATAAGAAGATTTTACCAATTTTGAGTAAAAAGCCAGGAAGTCAGGAAATCGAAATTTCCAAGACTATTTCCAAAATTCGAAAGGTAAATATGCAAGTTGATAGGTTGATAAATATATCATGCTGCACTAAAGAATTTGATGAGAACCATGTTGCACTGAAGCATACAACATAACATACGTATTCTATAAACAGTTTTTACTTATGCAAAAAACTTTGACTTTGATATTCGCTTTTGCTCGTGCTCTACATGTTTAACTACATGCGTAGACTGTAAACTGTAAACTTCAAGCATGTTTGCTAAGTTTGAGCTTGAAATACTAAATTTACACCACGAGAGTTGAGAATTTCAATGCCCATTTTAATGAAGACGAGCAACATTTAGCAGGGTTACATATTACACTGTCAGTGTGAAAAAGACGGTTGAAATACATGTTCTGTTAAGTAAATAGCAAACATACTTACTCTTTACCCTGTACGCTTTGTGCACCAGCTTATGTATTCAAAAGTGTAAGTAATAAGTAGCATGTCAAAAAAGGGACATAATATATAATATATGCACAACGTGTTTTACTTATATGTATATTATTAAACTGGGATCATACCCAGTAGAAAGGTCTAATTGCAATACTCACGAGTCCTAAAGTTAAACTGCGTAATGTGTGCATATCACACATGTATACGAAATACGACCATACATAGTTATTCAAGCAGTTTGTGTGTGTATTTTTTTAGTTCGTGCGGAAATACTTTTTAGCTCATTCTCTTTTCCTTTCTTCAAAGATATATTACAAGAGTATACATTTCAAGGATAATTTAAGGCAGTCTGTTGTAAAAATCTTTTTCTAATTTGCAAAAAGATAAACTTTTATACAAATATACATAATACACACAACAAACGCAACGTGTTATACAATAGGCAGAAAACAGAAGAAGAAAAGGTTCGGCAAAAAAACTTTTTCTCAAATTACTTTGTCAAGCGGATAGTCCCTGCCATACGGAAGTTGTTAAAGTTGAGATTTAATGGAGAGAATAGTGTGCAATAGGATGAAAATGAGAATGAGGGATTGAATGAAGAAAATGCAGAAGATGCGTCTCAACCGCTCTCGCTCGTCTGTTTTGATCATTTGCACCACATTGAATAAATACATACTTATGTATATGCATGTACGATACAAGTACATACATACTTATGTGTGTAATATTTTTTCTTCAAGTTTTATCATGATGGCTCTCAAACTTTGTCGGAGAAAACAAGGATGAAAAAGTTTCTAAAAGCCTGTTAAAATTGGTGTGTCCAGAGATGGAAACCCTGACACAAAGCAAAAAAACATGTGCTGTCGGTAGCCTTAAAGATAAGAACTGTCAAGATGGATTAGACACAAAAGGATTGGCACCGGCGACCGAAAATTCACAGTTTTATTATTATTTATTATTTCCAGGATATAATACATAATGTGAGCACAATGATAACACCCGTGCTAACTGGAGATGGATAATGAATAGATTGCATGATAATGGTCATGATACTGGCGGTGATGGGATCTTTCTGTCAATATTTCTGGAAGGAATATCAAAATTTTCAACGTTTAATTGGATCCATTTAGGCTGTCCATCTGTCTACGGTCTGCCTGCGCAAACAAACTGCTGCGGATCCATTAGGAAAAAACCTTACAACTATTTACCCACTCTGTCTTATATCTACTCAAATATTTCCCCATTATATCGAACTACGTACATTACCCCATTCAAAATCACGGACCAGATGACAACCACGAATTAAAAAGACTGATGGCTCACGTCACTTTAAACTTTTAATGATTTGTAATGCATGTAAGCAATAAGCGCACAAGTTGTTTTACTTTTCGCCCCTCTGGATATGCAAAACGAAAAAAAGTATTTTCAAAAAAGAGAAACTTACCCTTTTTGTCACTTGGAATTTTAGTTGATACACAATAAAAACAAAGCCAGTGAAACTGATGCCACCGTCAAAGGTATGTGTCAAGCACAACTAACAAAGGATTTCAAACTAAACAATGTCTTCGTGTATTATTCCGTATTTATACATCAAAACGGAAAATTGAAATCAAAGCACACGACGACAATGTTTGTCTTTTGCTTGATTTTAATGTTTATATACACTCGGGTGGAATCAATAAACCAAAACAGTTTGTTTGAAACTAAAAGTTATTGTATTATTTTTTTTTATTGTACTATCCACGATAAACACTCGACGCATTAAATTGAACGTGTATTTTTCTATAGCACTTTAATAATGTTAGTTGCAGCTCTCTCGGAATCGAGTGATAATGAACAGTGTGTATATTATACACTCAAGTTCACTATGCAAAATATTATGTATACACACACAGGAGCAATAATATAATATAAAATATCAGGGAAGCACACACAGGGAAATCACAGAACTGAATAAAACACCACAGAACGAGTATATATGACTTCTGTAACTGGTACGCTCGACTTGTTTGGATGTAACATTATGAGTGACTGTCAGATTTGTAGATTACTGGCAATTCCTTCTGCTTCTCCTTACGTTCTATGCGTTCTGTCTGCCTGTACTTCGCATATAGTTTGTAGTAGTAGTTAGTTCGTATAGTTCGTAGTAATCGTAGTAAGGTAATGCCTCACTGAAGTATTAAGGGAATATGAACATCCATAGAGGACGAGAGAGAGAGAGAGACAGAGGGAGAAAGAGAGGGAGAGATGAGCATGTAAATATACTGTAAACGTAAAGGGTATCTTTTTCGTTTACAAACTTACACTTATGTATCTTATGCATGTATTCCATACAATGAAGCTGAATGACTGATGATAATAACAATGATGATCCTACGAAGCTTTTCTTGCCACATAATACTGTACATATTACATATGTATGTACATACTTGTGTATCCCTGTTCTTTCTTCCTCTATATCCTGCTGATGAACTCCAACACACGGAGAGAGTGTCTCTCTCTCTATACCGAATACAATTTCCCCCTTCTTCTTTTTGTGTCTTAGTTCAGGGTTGAAAAGATTTTTGCCGAAGACATATAGAAAGAAAGACATTCCACTTCTTTTTAATACATTAACTTTGAATATGTGATGGTATGCCATACATACGGGAGATACATAAGAAAAACAAGAAGAGACAAAGGTGTGTGCTGGACGACAGTGTTTAATACGCAAATCTAGACAGACACAATGTGTAAATGTGTAAAGGATAATAATATGATAATGCTATACATAAATATCTTTATATATTATAATAATATAAACTATCCATATGTAACATGTATTTGATATGTAAGAAAATGTAATTTTTGATTCCCTCAGAGGATTAAATATGCATACACATTACACATATAATACACGTATGCATACACACCATGTACGTATTACACATAAATGCACGTGAATTGTGAAATTCACAATTCAGCGTGAGTGTATTACACATTTTTTTATTCAGGTGTATAATATCAGCATAATAATCTCAGTCTCAGTCGTCCAGCCAGACAAACTACTTTGTCTTTAGCCCTTATTCATTTTATTTAAATGCGGTGTTATCTTACATCTAAAAGGAATAAACATCGTATTAAAACTATGCATGATAAATTGAACTTTTATCATGATATTGTAAAATACTTTGCAAAGATGCTGTAAGATGAAGAATTTTAAGATTCACAGCAACAATCTTATATAAATACATGGGTAATGCATATATGCATGCATAATACATATTATGTATTTATGTAATGATGCTAGTATTTAAAAGAGGTAATAGGATGAGCGATGGACGACGGACGGAGGCTGATCATCTGACAACTTTGACTATTGTCCCCGGAAAGTCTCCGTTTCTCAAGAAAATAAATTTTAACCATGCGTGTAAGTATAGATATAGGAAAGGGATACAGGAAAAGGATGATACAGCCTATATAGTGTCAAAAAGTCCAACACGGGATATTATGGTCCTTCACAGAACTCGTTAATGTACCATCACATTTAGGACAAAGGCAAGATTCTTAAAGTCAAAAATACTCACACTTTGTTCATGGTCAAGGCAGCATAACGTTTCATAATAGAAGCAAACAAAGCAAATCGTACATCGTCCCTTAGGGGGCTTAACTTAAGCTCCATTCACGTTTTTCCATCCGTTGTGGGAAATGATGGAAACGATTTAGCGTTTTGTATTTAAATATTATGCTCAAATAAGCTTAAAGCAATATGGAATCCGAATACAAGATTACTTTTCGTGAGAAAATTAAATACACAATAAATTCAATCATGGCTTATTATAGTACGTAGTAAGTACATAATATATCTGAAATCTGAACGTACGCATTTTTAATTGGCATTATGCTGAAACATTTAGTGCAAAATTTATCTGACATAATACAATGCCAATAAATTTTATAAGTAGTTTGCAAAATATTGTACTGCTACTATTTAAGACTTACACTATAGAATTATTTTTTACTTTTAAAAGATGCCGATACCCAGATGCAGAACAGATCTGTTTTCCATACAGAGATTTTTTGCTTAATGGCAAGCACCCGCAAAAATCATTCATAAAGATCGTTATTTTTTTACGCAAGTCGCATGTATGTGTCGCATTCACAAGTTTGTGTTGTGAATATACGGAATGACAGTTGACACATGTGTCAGTTATTTAATAATATAGTCTAAATAATATTGATTGGTTTTAACTTCTTTAAAGCCAAACAAATGCCAAAGTGACACAATAATCATAAGTGAAAGACTAAATAAAGGTTAGTTTTTAAAAATCGAAACCCTGCGGGCCTTTCGTGTGGTCTAATGTCTAATGAAGGAATCTACTACTATAGTCAATACAGCTGTCTGTGGGAGTCCTACAATCAACAGTGTATAGTGTGTAGCATTTGACTGTGACTTTGACCATGAGAGAGGAACGACAACAAATTATTGAGTTATTTACTCTCTCTCTGTCTTTATCCGTGTGTTAATATTTTAATTTCATGACGAGAGACAAACTTAGTAGTTTTTGTAGTTTATCTCTAATTTTGTTTCAGTTTAATTTGTGGAAGAGGGACGCTAATAGTACAGTGATTCGTTAATTGTTTGTGATTGTGTGTCGCGACTATTTCTATCCGCAATGACAAAGGATTCTCCATCAGAATTAGCTAAAGTGTTTCCGGGAGCAAAAGGTATCTACGATGAGCTTCATAGTCTTTATCCACGTGTTCATGACCCCGTTCAACTTAATACTCTTGTTAAATACTGGTAAGTACATTAAAAGTGAATTATAAATTAAACGGTTAGGTAAAAAGTTACTCTCTACTTTACACGATTTTGGAATACATCTATGTAAGTCGTAAGTAAGTAGCAATAAATTGTATAAAGATATCAACGCACAATGCATGTATATAAATGTCATATTTTAGTTTTGAATGGTCATTAAGTATTACCCAAATGTTTTGAAACAGGCAAGGTGGGCCAGATCCTCTCGATTATATAAGTGCCTATTCAAATCCTGGAAATACAGAGCTAAATGTACCACCACACTGGCATTTCATTAGGTAATGGAACCAAAACCACTTGGAGAAAATCCACGTTGCATTTACAAATACCTCAAATGTGTAGTGTAATGTGTAATAAGTAATAATTAATAGCAATGTGTAGTCTGCAGTTAAAAAACATTTTATGTAACATGGCTGAAATTGAGTTTCTTTGTTTGTAGTTATGGGTTGACAGATCTACATGGAGATGGTCGGGTTCATGTCATCAAAGATTATCCACTTGTACATGAAAAGTCAGGTTATGGATTCGAATTAACATTTAGACTTAAAAAGGATGCGGATGAAGTGAGTCCACCTGTTTGGCCAGCAAGATTGATGCAACAGTTAGCTAAATACGTTTTTTCAAGCGGTGAGATATATAAAAAAATCAATTTATATGCTTAATGTTAAACTTACATGATGTTTTTATTATTTATTGTTGAGGAAATGCATTAGGTGATATTTCCATTCATTGTTGATTTTATAATTTTTGTGCATTTAAAAAAAATTATGCAGGAAATCCTCTGTTAAACGGTGATCATGTATCCTGGCATAATTCTTTGGATGGTGGAGAATCCAGAATTCAGCATATGCTGATGTTTCAAGATCCACAAGTTAGACCTGTAAGGACATGTATTGGAACAGTTGATTTTGTACAGATTGTTGGAATAACTAATGAAGAATTGGAATCTGTTCAACAATGGAATGGACCTTCATTTTTAGAACTGATGCGTCGTTATCCACAGTATGTTTTTCTTTGTTTAGGCAGATTTATAATACATTCGTATTCACCATTATTAAACGAGTAATAATAATTCCTGGAAATAATGACAATTAATTTTCCGTTTAGGTGTGGAGGAGAGTATTTGGTGACGGACATGAGGCGTGGGGAATCAATTTTTGAAATCGATGTAACAATTCAAGAAGAAGTTACTGCTGGTATTTGTAAAGACGGTTCAAATCTGAGTGGGGTCACAGCACAGTTTGATTGGCATGATGATGCTTGGAGATTCTATCATTTTGATGACCTGAATTATTTGACGTAAGTTTTTATGTTTATAGTTATTATTATTATGTAAATAATATAATATAATTAGGAAACGGGTGGCTTAAAGTGTTTTTATTTTATAATTTATGCGTCCAAATTAATAGGGAGTTTGCGTTTGCCCGTACTTATAAAACTTATACCATGCTTTCGTAAATGATATAAGTTTTATAAGTAAGGGCAAACGCAAACTCTCCCTAATAACTGACAGATGTTCTTGAATTTAAATATATTTTTTAATTTTGTAGGCGAGAACAAAGGGAACGCTATTTTGGGATGCAACGTTGGGAAGAAGCAGGTCATAGTGAAAATGAAGGAGATGAAAACTCTCTGAATCATGTATACGATAATGACCTTTACCGTGACCGTCAGTTTGCTCCAATTAATCGTGAAGATGGAAACAAACCTGAAAAAAATTATCTTGCTACAAAATCAACTTCAAGTCTGCGATCAAGTATGGGGGAAAATGTTATTGAAGACATTACAAATCAACAGAACAAAAATCCAATGAGATCTTCATTAGATGAAATGCGAATGAGTTGTGGTAGTTCACACTCTGTTTCAATGGAACCTATTCTTGGAGAAATTGAAGAGCAGCTTGAAACGTTTGATAGTATGCATTTAAGTTTGAACCTTGAAGCCAGTTTAATCATTCCTTTGGCATTAAAGTGAGTGCAGTTTATTGTGTTAATAATTTTTATGACGAACTAATTACATGAATGTGTACCACTTTTTTTTTGAACTAATTGTAACAAGTCTAAAGTGCAACCACTAAACAGCTTTACAAGTAAAAAACATTGTGTACAACAAATAGACAAGTCTCTAATAATTTCGAATTTTTTCAATTTTTTTCCTATAACAGGGGAAGGATTCTTCACGGTCGTCACTTTACTTTTAAGGATTCACATTCAAACAGAGCAATAACTTTAGTAGCTCCAACAGTTCGAGGATCGTTTGCTAGTTCTGAGTTTCCCTATAGGTCAAGAGGATATTGGCTTCAAATTTACATGCCCAAGGAACTTGTGGATTCAATTTTGAAAGACTTTGATGATCTCATGGCGACAGAAGCCGTAAGAGTTTACTTTTTACGCTTTTATTTTAAGGCCTTTATGGAGTTCATCTTTATGTAACGTTTTTTATTGAGTAGCCATGGTAGTTACACTATATGAAGATAACGCGTATGTTTTAACCTACTCTATAAGCTACATGAAGATAAAGTTCAAAAAGATCTATTCTTTGTTGAAGACAAATGCATTGAATTATGATTCCGAATCATTAGATTGTTTTAATTTTAAATAAGTATTCATCGTTCATTCCTTATAAATCTGTATAATGTTTTTTTACAGCTCTCACTACCGAAGACAATTTTGTGGCCAAAGTGGAGCTTCGCTCTTACCATTACTATCTAAAAAGGATTCCTTCATTAGATGTAGGTATTGTATAAAAAACTTTCACGGCCTTAAGAACTCAAATGCTTTATCCCGAGAGTTAGATTACACGAGGATTATTTGTAAATAATATACGACTCGAGTATGTTGATCACGAGAAACGAGACTTACCGTTAATAATGAACAAAGTTCTTTAAGTATTTTTAGTTTATTACTTTAAGCAATTGTGTTATGACCACATCATACATTTTGTTTCTTATCGTTAGTGTGCAAAGGAACAAGTTAGTATTACGTTTAAGAGTTATGAGGTTAAGTTTACAGAATTATTATTTTTATTATAACGTCAGTATTGTTACACGAGTATGTGCTGCATTCATAAGCTCCTTTTGCGTGTTTATGTATTGTCAGAAGTATTATTTTAGAATTAACTTTATAGCATAAAAATGATTAATTATTTCCGGTTTGAACTACATTTCTCATCATTATATATGCCCATTATTCCACGACATAATAATATAAATGCGTAGGATCAAATACCTGTTTTTAATTTTAAACCTGATTCAAATCTTTCGTACGTATAGTATCCAAATACATCGGACGTTTGGACGCTTTTGATTTTGTAAGATCTGTTAAATTGAATTACTCGGATGATCTGTTGTAATATGATTCTATGCAGATTATTCAGCCTTTGTTAAAAAGTAGATGTAGATAATTTGTAATTTATATGAGCGTCCTACTATTTGCCATAAAAAAGATAAAAACATGTAAATGGTAAATTTAAGCAGTAAGTGACTTTTCATAACAGTTGATAGCGGATTGAAAAACATTTATTTTCCTATGGCCAAATTATTCTGATTCTTACATTATTTTTGTAACACAGAAATGACCATTAACCAAAAAATTTGATTGTTGAAAATTTTTAGAACATGTATTTCTCCATAACTTGTTGATCTGTTATTACCGTTAGTATTTAGTATTTATCAAAGTCATTTTAACTATGCTAGTTTAGTTTACTATTTACTAATTCTAAACAAACGAATTATACGTTGTAATATATATATATATATATCTTGTAAATTTTCTGTTTAATATCAGCGACTCTAGTTTTGATTTTAAAGTTACATAAGTAGTATAACACATTTTATAGAAATATCTTTGATATTCTCATTTATAATATATGTATTAATAATTAGTTCTTTTACTGTTCGTATGACTCAACTCTTAACAGTGTATATGGAGTACTTTTAATGAAAAAAAGTTAATTTGGTCATGGCTTGTTCTTTTAACATGAGTATTCAGGCTGCTTAAGCAGTTTCTTCAAGTGGTATGCCTCGTTTAGGAATGTAAGGTATTTGTCGGGGGACCATTGTAATACAGTCAATAATCGGACAGACGCTCAGGCACATTGTGCAACCCGTGCAATCGTCATTGACGTGTGTCAAGTGAGTTTCTGGATCAAATTCAATAGCTTGGTAGCCTGAGTCATTGCACGCCATGTAACACTTTCCACAATTAATGCACATTTCCTATTTTTTTAAATGTAAAAAAAGACAAAGCAAAAACAAATGTAAATGTGTATCAAGTATAGATAAAATAATTTCGAACAAATGTAACTGAATAAAACTTTGTAAATATATCCATAAAAAGTATACAATATACGGTTTAAAACCTTGACGAAATTAATGTACATTATATATAGATGTAATTTTGTACATACCTCGTCTATTAGAGCAACCACTTGTTGCTTTTGATCAAGAGTGGCATACGTTCCAATTTTGCTAAGAGATCCTATAAAGTTATTCATTGGAACATAATTAATATTTAATATTATTAAAATTTTTCTTATTACATGCATGCATATAAATGTTTTAAATATATTATAAAATAATTGAACAATTACTCACGTCCAACAATCTCATCTAGTTTTGGGATTTCTCGCAGAGGCTCGCGCGACAGCTGCTCTTCAAGGTCTCTTTCAATAGATTCTATCGTAACCCTCTTTTTTTCTTCAGCAACTAGACGTTCTCTTTCCTTTTTGTAGGGTCCAAAGGAGGGTAAATGCTGAATACATAAATATAAATTTTCATCATACATTTACCGTTTACATAATATTTCAGATTCATACTCTGCAAATCAGCGAATTTCGTAAAGGCAATATGCAGGACTTACTTTATTGACTACATTTTGAGCAGTGATAACTTTGCCCTTTTGATTACGTGGAGTAGGTGGAGATTGACCATCCCAGCCTTTAAGTCCCAATGTTTCTAAATAGAGGAGAGCTTGAAGTCCTGTGATGTAATCATCGACAACTGTAAAATCTTGATTTTGAACTGCACTGCAAATCTTCAAAGAAAATAGCTGTTGTTAATGACTGTATACTATTTATTTATTTATTTCAAAGCTTATATGAAAGGAGTATAAAAATAGCATTAAATATGTTATTTTTTAGCCTACTTGAACAACTGAAGCACCGCAATGTAGAAATTGTAAAGCGGTTTCGGCCGAGTCAATTCCTCCTGTTGCCATAATTGGAAAACCGGGCAAAGCTCGAGCAATAGCTGACACAGCTCGAAGTGCCACAGGACGAATCGCATTACCGGAAACGCCTCCATAAGTTGTTCTCTTTTCATTTCCTATTCCTGGCCATGGACTTCCATCCGCTCTTAATCCCATCAATCCAGACAAGGTATTTGTTGCTGTTACTCCGTCAGCGTTTCCTAAAATTTAGAAGTTAGTCAATATTAATCATTAATCAATAACTTAGAATACACCCTTGGGAAAAAAAAACTTTCTAACTAATCTCACACAATTTTGACATGATTTCAGTCGAAAATTTTAGCAACTTTGATCAAGTTTTGATGAGATTTCGACGAGTTGTCATGGGAATCTCATCAAAACCTGACAATCTTGTCAAACCTCGTTAGATGTTAATGAGAACTTTGGATTTGGGCTGATTTACCTTCATAAGCAGCCTTAGCAATGTCAACAATGTTGGTCACGTTTGGTGTCAGTTTAGCAAAGAAGGGTATTTTGATGGTCTCTCTGACCCAGCGACAAATATTCCGTACTAATTCTGGATCTTGACCACACGCTAATCCCATTCCCCGTTCACCCATTCCATGAGGACAGGACAAGTTTAATTCCAGAGCATCTGCCCCTGATGCCTCAGCCATTTTTGCCAGTTCTACCCAGTCTTGACGGTTGTATGAGCACATGATACTTGCTATTACAATCTTTGGAAATAGGGAACAATAATTGTTAGCATACACGTATTTTCAATTAGGTTTACTCAAAACTTACAAAGTAGTTACAAGTTGACTAACCTTTTCTGGAAAGTCCGCTTTCAATTCAGTCACACTTTTGCACCAGTAAGCGGCGGTTTTCTCAGAGATTAGCTCAATATTAAGGAATGCACCTTGACCAGGTCCATAAGTATGACCGGAAGTTGTTCCTCTGATGATTCGGGGTGAAACATTTGTAACGATATCCTACACATTTGCAAGGGAATACCAAGAAAAATGTTAAATTATTTTATGTTTTAAGGAAAACAAGGAATTCAACAGTGTTAGTTTATGCGCACTGTGTGTTAACATGTGTGTAATTTATGCAGAATTCTTTTTAATTTACCTTGTTGAGTGAAAACGTTTTTGTGATCACAAAGCCCCAACCAGCTTCAAAAGCTCTTCTGATCATTGCGCTGGTAGTACACGGGGGAGCAGAGGCCAGACCGAACGGGTTTTCAAATTTCATTCCACACATCTCAATCGAAACATCCACCAAGTCAACTGGAGTGTGAAACTTTGGGAGCTGAGGAACGGGACTGACTTGAGTGTTGTGTGTACTCTGTAAATTACAATTAGTTTTATGATTAGGGCTATATATGTTTTTGCAATACCACAATAAGCAATATACACGTACTTACACAAAATCATTCTAATAAACAGAAAACTGTGAAACCTGCAAATATTTGTGAATTGTCCAAGCTGCTGTTTTGCCGTCATTTACTGCCTCCACAGTTGATTCCGCAACTCCTGCGAAGTCTCCTCCGCAAAAAACTCCCGGTTCACTCGTCTCCATGGTCGTGACATTGACCTCTGGCAGTCCATATTTGTTGAACTTCAGTGGTTCAAGCGCCTGTTTAACTAGAATAAATAAACAACATCGGAATATATTTTAAACTGAAGCAAATTGTATTCTCTAAATTATTAACCTGCTATACTATTGACATGAAAATATGATGATTGAACTTACTTGACTCGTCATACAGCCCAGAACCAAAAGCACAAATAATGTAGTTGGCCCTTAATTTCATGGTCTGATCCTTATCTTCGATCCATTCTCCAGCTTCGTCCTGTTCATTCCGATAGAACTCCATTGCAGAAATTTTTCCATCCTTTAAGATAACTTCCTTGGGCGAAAGGAATGGCAAAAACTCGCACTTTTCTTCCCTTGCCAGATCCATCTGTGGAAAGGTATTACTTTAGTCATTTTGTACGCACACTAAACAAAATTAAAAATATAATGGAAAATAAATCAAATATTTCAGCTTTAAAATGCTATACTTCTTCTGGGACGGCTCGAATATTAGTAAATCCTTTTCTAAATACGACAAAGACGCGACCAGCTCCACAACGGAGTGCAGATGTAGCACAATCGAAAGCAGTGTCACCCGCACCCAAAACGATTACATTTCCGGATAGTTTAGGAAGGGTTTTTGCAGCAGAACAAGCACACATACCTAAAATCATAAAAAACAAAGGAGATTAAAAAAGTTTACAGTACATAATCCATAACTAACTATAAAAAATTGAAATAATGTGTATAAAATTACATACTCTAGTGATTTGATATTACCTGGTTTACTAGCAGTTGAAACCTTTGGAAGAAAATCCTTAGAGGTGAAAAATCCCTGCTCTTCAGTTAGATCCTCAAACGGGTGAACTATTTTGGGATTGGGTAAACCAATACCAAGGAAAATTGCTTTATTGCCCTGTTCTTGTAAACTCTGAAATTCCATCAACATTATTCACAAATTTTTAACGACAGCTTCAACAGCAACATTATAATTAAATACGACTCAAAGAAGAGAATAACTATGATGTTAACCTTAACAGTCAGATCTGATGATGAAAGCTGTCTTCCTTTTTCAATCTTGACACCCAAGTCTTGCATCAGTTTAACTTCAAAATGAACGACTTCAATCGGCAATCGATATTGAGGAATTTCTGCGGAGCTGAGCCCCCCAATATACGACTGTTTTTCAAAGACGGTCAAATTTTTGTAGCCCAATCTTGCCAAGAATGTAGCACAGGAAATGGAAGCGGGACCACAACCAACGAGAGCGATTTGCGAGGAATAGCTTTCATCCAGATTGCTGGGAAGACTTGGTGGTAATATTTGAGGTATTTGCATTTTCATAAAAATCTATGTACACATCAAAAGAGCATATATTATTGTATTTTAGTTGTAGTCAACTTAAGCAAAACAAAATCAACATATATATTTTATTTGATACTTGTGAGCATATACTTACCTCTGTAGCAAATTGTTGAAGACCTCCAATATTTATGGGCCCTTCCTCAGAAGCATACAAATTGCATGATCCCACACATAAATCACTGGTTGGACAAACCATTCCACAAGTGATTCCCAAAGGATTGTCCGAAAATATCATTTTAGCCGCTCCATAATAGTTCTAAAAATATAAAATGTGAATGTGGCACGTTTTTAAAATGATCGAGTGGGATTAAAATATTGTTAAGCTTCAAAGTGATAAAAATCCAACCTTATTCGCAATGCTGGTTATAAAGCTTTTAATGTCAAGTTGCGTAGGGCAAGATTTCTGACAGGGGGCATCCGCACATTTCAGACATCTTGCAGCCTCCTTCAAAGCTCCTCGTTCACTTAAAGTCGTGTGTTTTACATCGTCAAAGTTATTGTCCAAAGGCCCACATGACTACATAATATGTGTAACCAAAGTAGAAAAACTCATATTTAAATATGAAACATTGCGGAAATCATATAATAATGTAAGAAAGTAAACCTGGAGAAAGTTAGAAAGGTGCTTACACTGCATTTTTTATCCGCATTTCGTTTCCAGTGGTGCTTGTTCACCTTTGTTTGCGCAGAAGGGACAACGGAGGCAAACGGTTTGATTTTTGGATTTAATGCCAAAATGCTCTACATCAAATTTATGGAAAATATATTATTTATACTGAGTAAACGAACGAACAATTTGTGTTGCATCTATTTTGCAGTTATTTTCTGTATTTCACAGCTTGGGCTTACACGCCTTTATGCCACGATTAACTGAAAATGCTGCAAACTTTTTGCACGCACGTACCCACTCAAGTTTTCAAGTTTTAACTAATAAAAGTTTCTCCCGATTTCCATTACAAATTAAATCATTCATGGTACAGTAATACAGATTCTAAACTTTGGGAACAAATCTATTGCCGTTTCCTTAACATAATATACATTACGGAAGCAGAATAAGAATATTCTAAATGTCAAAATATTAAATCAATACTATTAGTGTGACTTTGTACTTTATGTTAGTAAATAAATTAGTCAAGGTGTGGTGATTTTATTACGAAATAAGTATTAAAAACTTGAAAATCAATGTACCTCAATATCAGCAACATCTTTACTCACAAGCCACTGAGGCATGATGACAACCAGATACCGATACAGATACAAATGTAATTAAAATGAGCACTGGAGCAGTTGTGAGACTTTGCAATAAATGCAATTATTTTTTATTAGGCACAAGAGTAAAAATGTGATATCTATCTATTGCTTTTATCTGAAAGTAGGCCACTGTAACACAAACTTAAGAATCTCTATGTTATACCAAGAGTCCAGTGTTAGTTATGATGATAATATATTTTCTTGTATTGGCATTAAATGAAATGTCACTCGTCGACGGCAATGGAATTTGTGTATGTGTGGCACTTAGCACAATATAATATTATCTAAACATTTGATGCACATGGACGGATAAAATTCTTTTCACACAATTATTTCCTCTTGCACACACAAAAATGAGAGTAAGTACTTCAATACGTCAGAGTATACAGCATAATATATTATACCTAGTTATATATTTTACGGGGTGTAAAACTACGCAATATTGAACAGCTGAATACAAGTACAACCTCCTATACAGTGTGGAGTTAGTAGATAATTATTAACTTTGTATTATAATCCGTAATCTCAACTTGGACTATAAAAACGTGTCCATGTATGTAAGTACATGTACGTTTCAAAATAGAAATCCTTATAGTGCACTACAAAAAGTACTGGATAATCATTCGCTCTTCAAAGACGTCTGATAGGAGTCAAAAGGGAATGTCATAAAGTACGAGTAGTATGCACATATCTCTAGTATGTATTATCAAGTTTTTTTATCATGTAAAGGAATAGATCCTAATTTGGCTAAAGCTAAAACCAAGGGCCAAAGCAAAAAGTAGGTATATTATAGATACTTGGTATTTGGAAATAGAATACGCCTAAAAACGTAAAAATATCAACAGGAAAACAATAACAGAGCGATATGGATAAAAATAGTAGGTCTTTGTATATAAAATGTACTCAGTACTCAGTACATATTACTACGTGTATACATGTACAAGATAACTATTCAATTACTTAATATTTACCACGATCCACATGTATCAGAGTTACCAGTATTTTTTGTCTCTCTCTCTCTCTCTTTCTAATAATTTAAAATACTTCAACCACGTGAGGATGTGAACGTTCCTTTTCAAGAACATCAAGTACGACTGCTAACACACTTTATAGTTCACAGAAGGATAGGATGCAAAAAGTAAGAAGTAGTCAATCGACTATGCAAATATATACTCAGCAGTTAAACTGTTGAGCACATATTGACAAAAGTTATATCATATAACACAGAATATGGGATGAGACTTGCGTGATTTAAAATGTAGATTATGGAGATGTTGCTAACATACTCGCAAATTACATGAATGCACCATTATTTACTTTAAAATAATAGAGATTTCCTATATTGATGATAGTTATATACATACTGATACAAATGTGTGCATATGAAATCACAAAGGCATACAACAAATACTTAACACTAGAGTCCCACTGCTTTTTAATTTGCTCAATTTGCTGTCTTCGACTCTTCTCTTAAGCTGTCTGTGACGTAATTTTACCTTGCAAAAAACAACAACATGCGAGAGCACAACTGGAATTGTTAGTTTCCAGTGCTCTATGTATCTATAGATAATTTTTGCAAAGAATATTGAATCTCTCTCTTAGCCCTTTCTTTGCATAAGAAAGGGAGTGTGATTTGTGATTTGACTGAGCTAACACTATGCTCCATTCCACCCTATTTTAATACTTATTCTATCATAAGAGACGATTTTTATCTACATCTTAATATCATATCTAAACCCTATTTATAGTGGAATATTGGAAAGCAGGCTTGATGAAGACATAATTCTAACTTTATACGTTGCAATCTTCACAGCTTGTACGGCTCAAGCCGAAGGACCATCGGTTTCAGATTTCAGATGTTTTGAATTGAATGAATGGAAGTTACAAGTTTTGTACGCTATGTACATAAATGGAAAGCCAATAACTGGCCAATGATTTTTAAGGTTAATTCATTGCAGTGATCATGATGACGAAGCAATATTAATGTCAAGTATAAAATAAATTTTTGCTCCATATTGTGGAATAGAAATATGTATTTACATATCGTTGAAAAAAATTGTTCTTGATCATTTAGCCCATTCATACAATTTTCGATTATAAAAATTGGTTGATTTATTCGCTGTAGCTCTCACACTGGTTCAATGAGATTTCACAAATACACAGTAATATGAACGAATGAAGATATCTATAACATATGACATATGTATAAAAAATCCCATACATAATAATTATTGATAAATTTGTGACACATTATTCACCATTATCTTGATTCTCGTCATACAGAAAGTCGAAACGTATATATATAAATCAAGTTTTCAGTAAAACATAATTTTACTGCAGGTACTTTGAGTACAGGATTAAATGTATATTATGTGTTTAAATACACATTGATGTTAAAACTTATTGCTAAAAATACGAAGTGTAAAGTTTCTAAAATCATTGTTTCAATGTAAAAGAACATGGAATAAACATATATAACTAGTTTTACATACGATATAAATGATAAAAGAGGTTGTATTAAACCTCATATCTAAAAAGTAAGGTTCTTTATACGTACATAGTTGAGCATATTAAACACACAACACATTATTCTATATTATTTAATGTCAACATAAGTACCTACAGCTATATCATGTAGGTAAATGGTAAATTATGGATTATCAGTCAATGTTGTAGTAAAATAACGGTTGTTCTTAATGTCGATGATTCTTTCCTTTGCATAATTTTGCTAACTTATTGGAAACATTATAAATTTGTATTCTATATAACTTGGCAGTTTGGCAAATTTGCCGTTAGAAATTCATTAAATTAAACTATAAACTAGAAGTATTTTTAGTTATTGTCGGGATAGTACTCACATTGTACATTTTCTATGTATTATACTAACGAATGAACGGAAAACAAGTTACCAAATTATATACAATTATATTGTATAGTCTATAGTATATTTTGTGTAACTACATAAAATTTGCTTAAATTGTAGCAAAATATTTTGGCCCCTGTACCAAAACACAAATAAAAGAAAAGCGATTTTGGGGATGAGAATAAAACATGTAAAGACTAGAAACTGGCATATCGCTAATCGCTAAGGACTACTTTTTAGTTTTGGAAGTATTCATATCACTATCTCGTGTATAAATCAGAGTACTACTCTTATTTTTGTGTCACGGTTCATAGCTATATTCCTAGTATGTAGCTATTTACAAAAATGCACTAATAATATGTTTCCCTATTAAGTATATTGTTATTGTGAATGATTTTCAGGAGCTGTAGTGTCCTATAGTATTAGGTTCAATTGTGTTTAAACTAATATTTATATACCTCGTACATAAATATAAAAATGACGCTATCATATATGTACTAGTACACAATAATCTATGAGTATCTAAGCAGTGTGTAATTTTAAAAAATAAGGAGTAAGGGACATTCTTACAATATTGCGGCGACAGTAGGATGTACATTTATGCGTATAGGTGTTGAGATCTTTTGCTAAGTTTGATTCGGTTGCGATTGTAATGTAAGTTGTTTATTTTCTTCGCTTAGCTTGGAAATTTCAAATCCTAATGTACTGATATTTTCTTTTAATGTGATATTTTTTAGTAAAGCATCTTCGAGAACAGCTTGTAACTTGCTATTTATTTCTAAAGACAATTCTAAAGAGGGGCCGTGATCCGAAGCAACGCCGCCGAAAACCGAGGCCATCACACCGCCATGACGAACAACTTCAGCCTTTAGAAAGAAAATAGGAAAATGCATGACTTATACAATGACGATATCATAATGGTAATAAAATGATAACCTATTTAAAAGCGTTCTAAGTTCTTACCTTGTTTTTGTCAGCAATCTCAGAGGATAAAGCACCAGGATCTTGACTCATTGCGTAGGCTTGAATTATTTTAGTTTTCTTTTGTAAGGCATCGACGAGCATAGCATGATGATCTTGAAGAAAGTCTAAAAATACATAGAAATAAATAATATGTTGCATTAAGATGTTAATTTTGCATACAAAGTAGTTTTTGACATGCTATAATTTGAATTTTAATTTTCGAAATTACTTTTACATTTACAAACTTGTAAGGATATACATAATATATATTCGTTATGTCAAATCTTAACGCTTACTCACCCATCTTTTCTTGTTTTTTGGCCAATTGTTTTTGAAGTTTAATAATTCTATCAATTAGAACTTGTTGATCAGGCATCACAAACTCAACTTCCTGCAGAAAATATCAAGCATCGAATTATTTGTAGTCAAGATTGTTGCTTGAAATGATTGTCAGTAATAAAATTGAGACTACCCATAAATTCAAAGAAAAAAGCTCAGAATAAAAAGTAAAAGGAACTCCATAAATTACCTGAGGTTTTTCAAAATTATTATTTTCAGGGCTCTTCTGCTTCAAGTTCGAGTCTTGTAAGGTATTCAAAGAGCTGCAAGAACTCGTCCTAGAACTTTGACTCATTCTCTCAATAGCAGAGCAACCGTCTTTAGCTTGGCGTCTTAATTCTTTGTTAAGCTCCTAATAATGGTAAATAAAAACGGATTATAGGCAAGGGATTAAAATATTATTTGGAAACTCTATGCATTATACTGTGTACTAGTACTATTGTATCAAAATTATACTTTACTATAATGTTTAAGACAGCATGAATAGTAAATACATATTGTGCTGCTTCCAATAAAAGATGTATAAATATATAGCAAAATGATTTAAACAAACCTTTAATGATGATTCATGTTTCTTTCGTAACAACACATTTTCACCACGAGCCTCGTCAAGTTGTTCTTGTAATGTGGATATCAAATCCGCTTGTTGTTTAATTTCGTCCATGAGGTTTTGTTTCTCCAGTACAAATTTATGTTTTTCAGTCGATAAACTTTTTTCATAATCTTTGGTTTCACTATTAGATTCTGTAATTCTTGCGGCTAACTTTTTATTTTCATCTTCTAAGGCAGAAATCTGTCAAAAAAAAGGAGAAAATATATAATATATAGTCTCAAGACGTATCCATTTAATTTATTTCGTGACATAATTTTAGTCTCGTAATGACAGGATAATTATGATTGTATTTACCTTGGCTTCCATCGCTGATAGCTTTGATTGAACAGAAACATTTTTCTCTGTAACTTGTTGTGTATAGGAAAGTAATTCGGCTTCCTTAGCTCTACAAATACTCATGTCATTCAACAGCTCTACATTATTATGGCGAACCTAAAGATTTACATGCAAAAAACATCAATGAAATGCCCATAAACTATAAATCATACAAAAATAGAATGATCAAAATGGTTTTGAATTGGTCCAGAAGCTTTATACTTTATATGCAATAAATTTGTTATGTAAACATACTTGCTCGCATTCACATTCTAGGGCCAGGACTCGATCCTGTGTCCATTTAATTATAAATTCTTTGGAGGCTAATTCATCTTTTAGTTTGTCATAATCCTTTTGTACATTTTGTATATCTTCGATCTGTCAAAATTCAAAACATGAAAAACCCACATTATTTAGATATATCAAAGAGTTAACAGTTTTCCAACCTGGATTTAGACCCAAGATTTTTTAATGATGAAGAAATATTTACGGATACTACCAGAGTATAAGTATGTAAACGAATGTGTAAATGGGTCTGATAATTACCTGTAACCTAGCATTATTTTGTTTTAGTTCTTCAATCTCATTTTGCGCTGACTGAAGGTGCTCTTCTAATTCTGTAATTTTTTTGGAGGATTGCTCAAGTTTTTCTTGCAAATCCAGTTTTTCTTTTGAAAACTCTTTACTAAATTGTGATTTGGTGATCTCTAATCCTTTCAACTCATTCTGAAGCTCGTCAACTCGTAGACGTAAACGCTTATTCTCTTCCTCTGTTGCATTATTCTATGAAAAGCAAACAACAATACGAAATACGAAACGTCATTTTTACATATCGATTACAAAATTACGTATAAACGAATGGACAACAGACAAAACAGAATCAACCGTAAAAACACAGGAAACAGGGAACACAGTATTTGGAAATTGAAGATTATAAATTTTAAAACAAGTAACAAGTGTGTGTGTGCAACTCACCTTTTGTTCAGCTATTTGTGAAAAACGACTTTTATCAGCTGACAATTGTTTATTCTTCTGATTCAAGACTTCCGAATCCTTCATCAGCTGTTTTATTTGTTTTTGTGAATTTTCTTGTTCCTTTTTCAATTTCAGTACTTCTTTTTCCGAATTCGCGTAGCGCATAACTAGAGTTTGATAGTTAGACTCTAGTTTATCTTTGGATTTTGAAAGAACTTCAAATTGTTCCTGCAACTACGCATTAAAACAACAACAAAGATGGGAAGTGTTACAATACAGGTTTTTGACATTTACGTCATTTTTATCGAGTTCCTTTTTTTACAAAACTTACTTTGCTGAGTTCTGCATCTGCAGAATTAATCGAATTTAAGGTTTCTCCTTGAGTTTTGATGTCAGGAATAGGAGACGAAGAAGTTTCAAATCCAAATCCATTCTTTTCAAAATCCTCATCCGTGGGACATCGTCCACCACCGTCCCCAGGCATAGTGGACAGTGGACAATCACACAAATTGTGACCACCGAATCAGGTATACTTGTTTTAAGTTATCATATATTACTGTTTTACTGTTAATAATTAGACAATTAGGTATTTATCTACACGCTCAAAAATGAAATAATACAACTACTATGCAAAAATGTTATAAAAATCTACTATCTAAAATAGCTCTAATAAAAAAGGGTTAATTGCAGAATGTATAATATAATTCCAATTAAAATAATTCAAATTTTTTTCGGAAAATCATAGATATAAACCGAGTTTGGGAAAATCAAAGGTTCCTAGCATGTGACCATTTAAAAAAGTAAGCAAGTCAAGAGACAAACATAAAATTACTCAAGTTTGGAACATAATTACGTGGATAGAATTGAAGAACTCAGGCATAGAAACCCGTTAATAACTTAACATTAACTCTATGACCAAGGGGAGGACGGGGTAGTTTATCCTATCAAAGGGATCTAACGTCATCCCCGAAAGCTGACGGTAATTTTACTTCCCGAGGACCAAGCTTAGCTAAGCTTTGGCGCATCTGAAGGGAGGGGCGATGGCAATACACTATTGCTGTAATGTAGGACTCTATTTTTTCTCTCATCTCTCTCTTACATTATTTAGTTTTGACTTGGACTTTTCATTTCCCTTGTGAATATAGCGGTTTCGATATTTGTTTCTCTTCTCTCTGGATTTTCGCCATTTCTTCTAAAATTTCATTAATTGGAGCACTTGGTAAGTAATCATTTGATTGATCATTTATCTTACTATTGTATTTCGGTTGTTTCGGTGTCCTCCAAAGTCCTAATACCTGTAGAAATAAATTGCATTTTTCTCAGGGTGTGTCGATTAGAGATATTTTCAAGTCGTCTAGACATTGGGTTCCTTATTACTATAGTATAGCAATAGCAAATGACTCTAGTGTATACGAATTTACAAAAATAATATTATATATACTCTAAAAGCAGACGCATATAATAATAAATAGTGTAGGACTTTGCTAGTACATTTTTAGTTAACTTTGCCATGTTTCACGACCAGTTAGTTCATTTAGTTTTCAAAGGAAATGAAGTATTGCGAGGATTATTTCAAAGTTGTCAAATTTGTACATGGTTACATTATGTCTGTATATTATGTGTATATATAATAAAAATGTGTATGTGTGTCCGTGTGTATATTATGTTTGTATGTATGTTCTTTGGGTAAAGGGTTTTGTCAGTTTTTTACTAGGAGCGGCGGCTTCATCATGATTCATGATGATGACATGGTCACTTTTTATTAAAGAACACTCTGAAAGGAAAAAAAAGACACGCAAGTATTTTAATCGATTGCGTCCCATCCGAAATTCTAATATATATATATTCGAATAGATTGTATATTATAAAAGTATTTAGATTTGAATAATTCCTTTTTTTGCTTGACAGTAATATGTTAATGATAAAACAACAACAATAATTTTGTTAAACGTAAAAGAGTTAATACATCACCTTACTAATATAAATCATGTATGATTATCTATAAAGTTGAAGATTTTGTTTGTTTTGAGAAGTATATAGAATGTTTGTATGACTGATCTAACCGACTAACATAAGTCTTGTATGAAAATTAGGAAAACGTCTATGTATATGTGGTAGGTGTATGATACACTTACCTATATACATATACCTATAATATATTGAACCCTCCAGGAGTATTTTTGGAGTAAAAGTGGTGATGGTATAGACAGGCAGCGAAATGGATAGTGATAGAGACTTTTGGAAATAAACACATAGTGAGTGAAAGAGATGTATTTTTAGCTTTTTTCGAGTTGATTTGAGTGTCAAAGTCATTAACCATCTCTGCTTGACATTCCGGAGAAAAATTTTCCAAATACGCCTGTATTTTTATACTAATGTCATCCATAAGCACTTTTGACGTTGACAGAAGACGTTCCAAGTTTTTTTAGAGGGGTTTTTGTTTTACTTAGCTCAATAATGGAAAAGCGTAATGCTTCTGTTTCATAACATTATAAGATGTGAAATCTTGATAATCTGTCAAATTAGTCTTTGTCCCCCTCGTTTATAGTTTAGTTTTCTCTATATTTCTCTCTCTCTACCGGTTTTTTTCTTTACTGTGTTTTTGTTACAAACGGTGTATGTATATGGTGTGTGTGTGTGGTAGATTATGGGATTGTTGTAATTTATGTTTAGTTATTACAAAAAATATTATCTAAAACCAATTTTGTCAATCATGACACATTTTTTGGGAATAATATCGATATAATTTTATGGTTGACTAGCTAAAATAATGGAGGATTAATTATTTTACTATACTGCTTCGTGGTTTCTGCTATCGTTTACTACGTAATATATACATACTTGGGTAGGTAGACGCATATAACTTGTATGTACTACTTTTATAATGTTTTGTACAAATTATGGTGTTCAGTCGTACTCAAGACGACAAGACAGCTTGCAAAAATAGTCGCAAAAATGTATAGGCAGCTTTTTAAGTCTGTGAATATTAGTCGGAATTCATGTGTATATTATTATTTTAACTAATATCACCGCGAGCATGATCATGATCATAACGAGAGACGACAAAAACATTTTCATCAGTCTCGCCATCAATAATAATCATACAAGTAAATCACTAGATATTATCCTTGATTAACTTGTAAAACTATAAAATATACCATGTATCAAGTTAAGTGACAGCCTAAGCTCAAAGCCGACTCTCCTTCTGTCTCCATCTCTTCGCTTTTTGACTTTTCACAATAATCAAAACGGCATATAAAAATTTACATACTCGTACTTGTATATGATAATGAATTTCGTGAATGGATAAATGTATCTAGTCAATCAATCTGTTGGGGAACCAATTTCATACGGGACGTTAAACGATGATGATAATGGTGATGCTAAACATGTGTGTGTCTTTGTGTGTGTGTGTCATATCTTTAGTAAAATGTGGCACACGCACTAGCGTGTAAAATAGGAAGGAAAAATAATATATACATATTCATACTTCATGCAAGCACGAAAGAAAAAAGGAAATACCAGCACAGTTTTAAAGACCAAAGGAAGAAAATAACTATCTCTGTACACGTGTATACCAATCTACAACTATAGATACTACATATGCTAGCAAAATATTTTAGCGGTTTAAGTGGGAGAATGCTATACAGAAAGGAGACTCCGACGGTGTTCTAATTAATACGAAAAAACTACATTTATTTATTTTATTGTTTCAAACACGAAAGGAGTGGACAGGTGATACAAAAGTCACAAAAGTAATTTTGTTTTCATGTAGTTATCCGTTTTTCCTGTGTGTTCTATACGTTGAAAATGCTGATTGTGAGTTGAGTTGAACATGGTGATGGTGCCTTATGTTATTGCTTACACGGCCATGTCTATCAGCTTAGGAAACTCACAACCTTAATTGTTATAAGCTCTAGCAAGCTTGCTCTGGAAGAATATAACAACAACAAAAAGTATAGAGGATGGAAGGAGTGTAATTTCTTTCTTTCTCTTTCTCTCTCTCTCTCTCTCTCTCTCTCTCTATTTGTTTGTGTGTTTGTACAAAAGAGTCGGGATTTTTTTAATATCTTTTAGAAACTATATACGCATTTTTCCCTGATCAGATGCTCGTTAGAGCATTTACTTACTACAGATGATATACACGTATAAAAATATATCTATGTATAGGCAGCAGACAACACAGTGACTATAATCGTAAGTAAGTCTCATGCTTATTTTTTGTTGCTGTTCTTCCTCTGTTCCTCTGTTGTTACTCTCTATACTCGCAACAATACTTTTGCTCTGTTGCACCATCTTCTCCTTGTTCTTGGAAGGGGAGTAGAATCATCATCAGTAGAATCACACACACAGACACATGCATACAAAAACCTTATAGAAAATTCCATCGTGCGAATGCACTTGTTAGTTTAGACTGAGACAAATGTCCTCGTCCCTTTATGCGTTCGCCTCAGTTTCTTCTCCTTCTTCTGTTGCTTCTTTTTTCCACTACAAACTGCGGAGTAAAAAGAGAAGACAGCATGTTTTTACTTTGAAACCCACAGATTTCTATTCATGAGTTTTACATGAACATAATGGTGCGTATATGTACGTAGGTATATGTGCATATTGCATATATACCTACGTACGTATGAAATAGTAATACAACATAATATATACAAACTATGTATATATTATGTTGTATTACTATTTCAACAATGTTAAGCGTCCCTCCAATTCGAAAAGCTTGTGGATATTTAAACTCGTGTTTTTGTGTTTTTTTTGCCTACATGCAAAGTTAAACACACATAATATACACATCGAGCTAAAAAGACAGAGAGAAACGTTTAATTGAGAGTGTTTTTCAATTGACATTTTTTTTGTGTGTCTTCCATTCTCTGTGATGCAATAAATATGAAAGACTGAAATATAATAATAATACGTAATAATACACACACTCACACACTTGTAACTTATACCACATTAATGCATAATGCACCATGACATCATAATAGAGAATAGACCAGAACAAGAACCAGGACCAGCGCCACAGTCAGAGCAGAAAGCATGTATAACAACATTCCGCTGAAATTAAATACTATTATTTTATATGAGGCTGTAAACATACATACATTAAACCTTCAGTGGGAAT
>JAQIVE010000994.1:0-28928 GCA_034698285.1 Sminthurinus bimaculatus
ATTAGTCTATGAAAATCTAAAAAAATATTATTTGAATTATTTTTCCCTTCTTTTTTGTATTTTAGAAATAAGAAGAAACAAAACAAGTGAACAAAGAATGCTTTTTATCCGCTTTATTGTTTATATATTATATATATAATACATACATCGTTTTTTGTGATATTATATTATATGACCCAACTGTCAACTCAGTCGACGTTATAACAATTATTATTATAATGCTTGTCAATAGAATCGTCCGCATTTTTAAAAATCAATTAATTATTAGTTGTCTACACACGGTTTTTAAAAAATGGTAGTATAGCTAATATACATAATAACGTTTTCATTATTTATACTCCTATCGTCTTCTATATTGTTATTTTGCTTCGTCTTACTAATATGTGTATACATTGTCATATTCATCATAATATTATATTATGAAAATTTTAGAGAAGATAAAAGATTTTCGCGCATATTTGATGAACGCATAGAAAAATTAGTTAGTTTCTTAGCTCAGCTCTCTCGTTTTGGTCTTTGATTTGGTTTTTTTCTCTAAAGTTAATTTGTTAGTTATGCATAATATATGTATAGTAATAATTAGAATAGTCATCACTATAATACAATTTGTATCAGTAGAGTCAAGTAATAGTTATAATAATAATATTCTTAATTAAATATGTTGCTGTTGTTATATCGTGCACACATGTACGACATTTACGTGAATAGCTTTTCATTAAAAACTAGATAACTAGATAAGAATTAGACTTAATGTTTATATATTGTATACATATATGTATATATATATACACTATATTGTCTTATACTCTACAGTTTTCTCTCTTTCTCTCTAGTCTTAATTTGTTGCTGTTCTTTTTGTTAGCATCATAAATTATAACAATCATAATGTTTCTTTTCAACTAATGAATGATTTGTCCTTACTTTCTAATGACTACGATTATGATTATTTTCTATATTATGAGTTTAGCATTTATAGTTCTTTTTTTCTGACGAAAATGTTTTTGGGATACCGTGCTCGCAGTTTCTACTACATAAATATATTATATAGTTTTACATCCATACAATCAAAGGAGATTTAAAACATGTGCACATATACATTTTACAAATACAGACCATAACTTTGCGTCAAAGATGAAAAACGACAGCCGAGAAAAAGTAGCGACAAATGACTACTACATAGTAGATGATACGTTAAGACTAAACTAATAATTGCTAATTGACTATTAATTAACCACTACTTTTTGTCTTCTGGATTTAATTTAACGACAACAAGAATAGTTTTTATACGATTACATAATATTGAATGTCTGTGTGTATATTGTTTCTACATAGAACATACATTTACAAATAAATATTGAATTGAAAGTTTGTTGCTCTGCCCGTTGCCCATGTACACAAATCCCATCTTCATAATGTACTAAAACTATCATAGATTATCATAGACTACAATGATAATGTACGCCCAAATTAATATGAGCTGATTGTAGTAAGCTTTGTAGTAAGACTTTTCTTTTGTTTATTTCTTTTGAAGACAAACTAGCATGGAAAACTATTTCGCAGTTTTTACTGTTACCTTTATTTTTGGCTTATTTCCTTTGAAAATTCACATTATTAATGTGCCTATAGAATGTAGAAGAGCTATAATTGCCTACTGTTAGCTGTACAGAAAAATTATGTGTTTAAATAAAAAGCATTCTTATCTTATTAGTTACAATATTAAGCCTTAAAATTAAAAACTAAATATGCCGATGGCATTTAGAATCATTTGTGCAAAAGTGTAACTGTCATTCCCTCAACCAAAGAAAGCGAACAATGAAAAGGCAAGTGACCAGAATATTTTTCACCATTTTGCTACTTCCCTTGATTTTTGATTACCTACAAAATTTTAATCGGAACTATTGGAATATTGGAAAACCAATCTTTGCAATCGTTCTCCCTTTTTTACTTCTCAATTCTCAATGTATTTAAAATATTTACTATAATACGAAATGCGTCAGCGCGCGGGTTCACTGCTCACTGTACCTACTAGCAAAACGTTCCTGTTCAAATTGCTTTCCATCGATCAAATTCTTTGGAGGACAGGTAACGTCTTTTAACTTTAAACACAATGAAGACTGGCAACACACTCAATTGAACTGAATCATTTTTAAACATAATGAATGACTTAGGTAAAAACTGGTCGACTATAACGCCTATTGTATTTATATATTATATACATGATGTATATGTACATGTACATATATATACAGCATATACAACATAATATATAGTGTACAGTTACAATTTTTTATTTTACAATTATTATTAATATTCGTAACTATCACATCATAAATATGTATGTAAGGCTACTCTTTGAAGAACGGTTACTTTCCCCTTTGATAATAATAATAATATTTATAGCATAACTATAACAGGAAACAATAATAAGGAAAAATAATAGGAACAAAATACACAGGTTACAGCATCATCATTATTATACTATATAGTTTTTTATCACCGTTCATGTCCACCAAAAAAACACATGTACCTTCATCAATCAAATATTCAAAATATATATGCTTTTCATACACAAAGAAGTCACTAAAATTCCCAACGAAAAACAGCCACTGGGGAAAACACAAAAAAGGAAGAAAAATTGCCTATACATACAACAATTATAATACTATTGTATTTTTGTCAAATAATATATTCTCATTAATATAATTATAGGACAGGAAAAAGTGTGACAAACGTGGAACAAAACAAGAAAAAAAAACAATTATTATTGTTACCAACAACGATAAAATGACGACAATAGTCAATACGAAGTAAAACACCTTTGTAACGAATTCAAAACAAAAAATATTACAAAGACAAAGAAAAATATTCTATAGATAAATACATGTACATAAGAATTAAGGATATCAATCAATATATAATAATACGATTAAAACAATATTGTATAGTTAAATAATAATAAAACTTTCTCTATATGTTAAAAATGTCTTAAACCTAATCCGACAAACTAATACGTAAGCTGATTATTCGTACGATGAAAACTGCTAAAGCATTTAATGTACTTAAAATACCTAATACCTTGTTTTAACCTATTTATAATTTATAATTTACATAAAATTATACATACTTAAATTATACAATAAACCATTCAAATATAGAGAAAAGCCTATACCAACAAAAGGCGAATAGCGAATATAGTTTTTGTTTGTTTAAACGAAATACGTTATGTGTAATATACATAAGTAATGTTACTTTCCCTCTCATATAATAATAATAATAAATTATTATGTAGTAACAACACAGAAAAATTGTAAAAAATGTCTAGTTTGTTGTAAACTCATAAAACTGACTGGAATTCGTTGCAATTCATATGCATTAATGCACCAAAAGATCAGCAGAAATGAAAAAAATTATCATCTTAAGATAAAGGGGGTAAAATCTTACCACCTTAATGTATGTGTATGTATATAATTTATATCATTTATCTATGTAATAACTACAACTTAGACATACACATCATACTATATAAACTCTACAAATAACGAAAAAGTATGTACCTCGTAATAATCGTACATTGTAAGTATATCGTTATCATCATTTTAGTTATGGCTTAAAATTCATCAACGTGGCTTCTAATACGGCTTGGCAGCTTCCTATAACAATAAAATGACAACAAAAAATAAAGTATAAAGTAATACTAATCAATACAAAAGGAAAACTGTTTGAAAACGATTCATTGATGCAAGCTTTTCTCTAGTTCCTTTGTCTTACTCTGCATTTCATGAGCAATTGAAAAATTTATGCTTGCAAACGAAAAGCGTTTCAATTTCGAAGGGTGCAGATAAAAAACAGATAAAATAAAATTTAGCCTACCTTGGACCTTTTCAGCTGAACTTTTAGGCGTTTCATTCCTACTTGGAACCCATTCATAGCATGAATTGCCAGTTGTGCCGATAAAGCATTGTCAAAGGAGACAAAACCTGCCGATCAAGAAACAGAAAAGCAATATTGATTACATTAATTATACTTTTGATCAAGTTCTAAGTTATCAGGATGGTCATTAGATACGATTTATTTGAACGTTTTGATCATCCTTCTACAATATGTTTCACCCAAAAAGTCCTATAATATGCTATGCTATGCCGATGCCAGTAAAACAGGTTCACTTACCGAAGCACTTGCTCAGGTTGGTTTGCTTGTCAATAAAAACCTTTGCGGAGATCACAGGCCCAAACCCACTGAACATACCGGCGAGTTCTGCATCTCCACATTCCGGGGGTAACTGAAAAATAATGCATTACGAAGTTAAAGCTAAAATTTCATGACAGCGTGTAAAAAACTTCAGAAAACCGTTTTTCTAACAAAAAAAAAAATAAGGCTAAACTTACGTGATAAATGAACAGGTTTGCACCTTCCGGGCCCTCCACCTACAAATATCGCATATAATATTAATATATTATATTTAGGTATTTGAAGCATGTGTCTGCTGACCACATTTAGTTAAAAGACAGTTGAGATTGTGACACCTGAACATGTAAAATCATCTCGGGAAAAGGGGAAAACCTTTTTAAGACAGAAAAATCGTAGAAGATAAACTTACATTTATTTGAGGTTGCTTGGAAACTGCAGAGCGCATCGCTGTCGTATAGGAATTAAGTCCTGAAAAACAACGGTATGCACATTGTATTTAGTTTATTGTTTATTCTCGGAGATTATTGTACTTATGGCTAGCTAAATATATAAAAACATTTACACCGCCCTACTACATCATCTTATGTTATTATATTTACCCGATGGATATCCGCTACTGGCCAGATTAGCAAGAGCAGCATTAGTTGATCCCAAAGAACCGTTAGCACCTGATACGTTAAAATCTAAAGGAACAAAAAATAACCACGGTCAACATGATGAATGAATATGCACAGATTTTTCGACAAATAGGACTCACCACATAAAATACCTTAATAACAGAAAACAAATAACAGATTTAGAATTCCCAACATAAAAACAAAATAAAAAATAATAATAAAACATCAACATCATTATACATGTAAAGAAAAAACGGCGACTTAGTATGTCGTGTCTATTTAATTTTTTAATATTTCTGTGTATGTAAGTAGTACGTATAAAAAAGATATGAATACGTAATAATAATAGAGACCAAAATTCACGCACCTACAAAACATTGTACATTTTACACAAACATTACATTCATTCACAATATATAGATCGCTGTAGTTTGTTAGATAAGCGATAAAGCTTTCACGTTACGTTAAAATTATACAAAAAAACGGTAACATATTTTAATTATATATGCACATGAACATGTGACGGACAGACAGTAATAAGTATTAGAACCAAAACAAATTATCTCACAAAACTGCGACGCAGGCAGCTGACCTGATGAAGAGAGAGCTGAATGACCTCCTAAGCCGGTTAATGCAGCCAAATTTTGAACTCCAAGCATTTGATGTTGGTTAGACGATGCACTGGTCAGATTAGCGAGAGCGGCAAGAGTGGCCAAGTCCGTGCTAGAAGTTGAAGAATTTAGTCCTTGAAGTCCGCTAGTTGGAGAGCCTGCCAGGGCACTCAGACCAAGTGTACTAAGTCCTTGAACGCCTCCCAGTTGTGAAAAGTAGCTAGGCTACAAATGAAAAGGGTAAGAAATCAAATGGTGATAACTAAAAATGTCATTTCAACGTCTTTCAAAATCCCACTGGTATTGACTTTGTTTTCTACACATTTACTCTACCTGTTGCTGTTGTTGTTGTTGCTGCTGCTGTTGTTGTTGTTGATGTTGTTGCTGTTGGAGTTGTTGCAGTATCTATTAATTATAATAATTATTCACAGTCCTTTATAAAACACAATCATGATCATGAGTACAAATTTAAAAGTAAAATAGAAATAAATAATATCAAAGTTGTTTTTTCTATGTTTTCTACAATATACTCTACTTCAAACTACAAATAGAAAATATATAATATCATAATATGATGTATTGTTTCCAAAATATTGCAAATAATGTAAAAAATTTCTATAATCACAAAAAAAATACTTTGTATTGAAAAGAGACTTTTTATAGCCACAAGCATTTTACAGGCATTAGACAAAGGGGACAATGTAAATCATCATAATACCTCAAAATTTGTCAAACTCTTTTCAGTTTTTTCAAAGTCCATAGTTTTGCTCAAAAGAGTTTCGATCCAGTCTGTACTATACTTAGGCTTTTTAGCCTAAAAGTTTTGACAGTTACATGCAATACACACAAGAATATCCCCTGTTGTAGTGTTGTTTTTGGCCTTTTCATGAACTTACATTAAAAACATGAATCGTATACAATTTACATACCCATGGCGTAAGTGGAGCTAGTGGAGCGTTGACAGTTGATAAATTTGAGAACAGATTTGATTGGATCTGATGATGGCGTTTTTGGTCTTTGTCCTTTTGAGTATCGGCAAACTTGACAACAATTGGCGAGGAGCAACCCTATTAGTTACACATGTAAAAGGGTAAGTTGAATACAATGATACCATTAACAACTTACTTTGTTAGTTAATCATTGAATAAATCATACTAACAATTTGTGAGTACATTTTACAGTTCGACCCAACTTTTTCAAGAAATTAGAAAAAAATACAATAACTAAAACAGTCAAATAAAACTGTTTTCCCTCATTCACGAATCGTGAATCACGATTATACGTCTTTTTTATCAAAAATTACAACATATTATTACGTTCAACATTTCGATTATCATAAATTCTTGGTTCAAATCTTTTAATATTTGACATCCCTGCTGTATTTTTTTTCTTCGATTCTGACTTGAATTATACTTGAATCATACAGTCATACTTTACTTAACAAAGATTAAAACTACTACAGGGACAGAGACATAAAATTTTCTAACGGAGTTTGGCATGCTTTCTGTGTTAGTTGTCGTCTGCACTGATAATATATAGAGCAACAAATCAACAAAAAATAAGGCAAATTGGTATATAGTACATATAACTTCAGAGTATTAAATTTACAATTGTTACTGATTCCTCTTGAAAAATAAAAAGTCGTACTTGATGCTTCGACTGGACAACATAAAAATGGTAGTATGAATACGTAATATGAATTCTACAAAACATATATATATATATATAGAGAGAGAGAGAAAAAAAGTAGAACACATATTCAGTGTTAAAAGTATTTTGACAAAAGGTCGACAACGTAAAACTTTTGCAACTTGCTAAGTAGCACAAATATTAAAAATATAGATGAAAAAAGATATACTGATCAATAAAATAGAATACAACAAAGAAAGAAGAAAGAGGTAAAAGTAAAACAAAGAACAGAGAATCAAACATTCTTTGAGAGCTCAATCATAAAATATGACAGTCATAAAGATGTATTATCAGACTGGTACACTGACAACGCTTGTTTTAATTTTCAAACATGCACTCTTTTGAGATGAAAGCTAATTAATGCTAATCCCACGGTGTACTTTGGTGAACTTGAGTCACGTCTTAACGACAACCATGCAGGATGAAATTATTTGGGTAGTTTTAGTGACCCCAAAATAGCAATATGTATCGCTTGAAAATCAAAACAGAAGTTGCCCGTGTTTCACTCTATTGTATACTTATTATATGTAGATATATACTACGAGAAAAAAGATAAATGGATACACATGTACTCGAATCAAAAATAATGCATGTATAGAAATATATGTATGTACACAAAAATAACAAAAACTAGTCAAGTAAAATTACAGTTGGCCTTTTTTACATAGCCAGCAAGGGGAAAGAAATTAATATATGTAAAAAAGTCTCCGTACCTCCATCGTCATACTATGGTGAACCGCTTTTATAGCGCTGAGGGCACATTGTTTGGACGCAAACGTAATGAAGCAACAGCCTAGGTATAAATATTAGACAAAAACAACTATTACATATACACGCTAAATATTCTACTACTTATAGTAACACTGACTCTCTAGTTTAGCAGCATCCCCTGCTAGTAAACGATAAATACCATCCAGTATAGCCGTTTTTACTGGCCATCATCGTTATATCTTTAGATGGTTACATTCAAATGTTACGCTAGTAAAATAATGTGATTTTACTAGCTCCAAATAGTTCCTTATTGAATAATTTAGCGTGTAGTTTTTTTTATTTTAATCACAAATTTTCATCAACATGTTTTATCAAAAATTGCATACGTTTTTAAAATATATAATACATAGACAGCAAAGAGAGAAATATATAGAAAACACACATTATACAGAATAAACTTTCTAAAAGTTTAATTTTTTCTTTGATTGATTTCTTGTATTCAAATCGAGCACAAGAACGTTCGAGGTTGTGCTATCAACAATACCAGGAAACACAACTACACAAATGTAAACGAAAATGTTCCATACTTTGTCTCTCTATTTTAACGCGCTATAAAATATATAAACACAAAACCATTACAAAACAGTTTGACCAGGTTCCATTTAATTACTTTCAACACTAATCTAATGCCTTCTTTAGGATTTTCCAACGAATTTTTCACTCTTGACACAATATTTCAAAGCCAAGTTGTTAGTACTACCTATGTTTTAAATGCACGGACAAAAACAAGGTTAAGTTACAGATTCAATAATATTGTTACAATACATACTATGATAATTATTGATTATGAAATGGGTCTATTTTTGAAGTAATCATTTTTTTAAATTTTCTTGTTGCTGTAATAATAGGAATGTATAATTGTGGAAAATAATTCTACGACGTAATGTTTTAAGCTTCCAAGTTTTTCCGTTTTCCCAATAAATTACTACACTTTACGAAATAACTGATTATTTTTATCATTTAAATCAAAATAGACGACGGAAAAGAATATCGTATCATTTATGGAAACTACTTTGGAATGCATACAGTTTGGTTACGGTCATAAGACAAGAAATATTAATAGGCTTGGCTGGATGAAGACTGTCTATAATTATTTGAATACCCAACTACCCTATGGTAGTTGGTATAGATGTTAATGAGGTTAATGAGTATAGTAGTTCCATCATAGCATACGTTTACAATATGAGCACGGCATAATAATACATACAGAGAAACACAGCAAAATTAGAGGTAAAAATTACTCATTTTAACGTTTTATCGAGTTCATAGAGATCATCAGTTACGTGACAGATGTATTACATAATAATGGGTACACAATATATAAGAAGCATATATATATATAGACTCACAGTTCATTATTTTTAGCAGCTTTTGTTAGAAGGAAAGCTTGACTGAAATACTGGGTGACTGACAACATGTGTGAGAAAGGAGTTGTAGAGATAGAGAGAGAGAGGAAGAGAAAGAAAGGGGGCTGTCCGATTGTACTATTATCTATTAATCTTCCTCTGGATTTCAATTTGATTTTCAAGTTTAATTTAGAATGAGTTCTATTCTAAATAACGAGGCGATCGTGAGAACATTTAACTTGTAGTAGTTAATGGTGATCATTAAACGAATGCATTCTATCTATCACAGTTAGTTGCACACAACCCCGAGACTTGCAACATATTCTTTAATCGAAAACAATTCCCAACTTGCATGCTACATTCCGTCGCAACTATATCATCCTATATCCGATGCTCTGATGACTTATTTGACAAAGAACCTGAGCCGAATAACAAAGCTGTAAGATCAAAATGTTTGTTTCGCTATATAAAAGTACTCCTCGTCATTTCAAAACTCTTCCCATAACATGCAAACAACTCAAAGCATACTTATATTTATAAACTCGACTGTTTTCTAAATAGCTTCTCCGATGAACGCTAGTTCGACAAATAGTCACGCCGAGCCCAAGGTAAAACACAATTATCTAGAAAGTGAAGATGAATGCCCTCAAATTAATCGAAAATTAACCTTTAAACTGCTACTTTACACACTACAGACTGAATAATGAAAATCTCCTCCTGCGTTTTCTTCTTCCCTCAATTTCAATTGAGAATCGTAAATCAGGGAGAGTAATTGAAACAGTAGATATCCGAAATTTCCGCTGTCTTATCCTCTTCACTATTTCTTCCTTCTCTTTCCTTTAATGGCCTGAACTATAAACATATATACATATACTCACTTTGTTTCACAACTACCAAGCAAGACAATAGTCCAGCGCATGTTTTATCAGAAGTGTGTAGTACATATAGTTGACTGATATAAAAACTTGAACAAATGTAATGACTAAAAACATTACTCTCTACCAACCGCTGGATTAGCGAGGGATCAACCTAGACGGTGAGTGTACAAAAGCAAGGAGCCTGACTAGATTTGGATCAACGTCCATTTGAAATGTCCTGACAGAGAAAATTCTCTACGTATACATAATTGATGCACTTGGAACTGTCAAGAGAGCGGCGAATACGACGATGAAAAAGGCTATTTCTACATTGAGAGTATTACACAAGAAAAAACGCCAAAAAACTAGAAAAAGTCAAGCCTCACTAGAACTCCATCGTTTTCTATCTCATTCATACCCCAGAAACATCTTCCTGTATCCACACTAATACACCGCTACGGTCTTTCCTACAGCAATAAAAAAAGAACCTCTAGGCTATCTCTTTCTGCCTTTCTCCTTTTTTCACTAACTTACCTAAAAAATACTTAGCTCCTCTCGTTTTCTTTTATTCTGCATCTACGTTTTCCTTAGTCGCCGTCGCCGTTCTTTCGTTGTCCTTTAATTTTCTAGCCTCGTTACATGCAATTATTTTCCGTAAAATTGACTTTTCTGTTTTTCCCAACGAGCGAAGGGCGACTTCAATGGTATATGATATGTGTACGTACACTGTTTTCATTTGTACATCTGCATTATAGGCGTATAATAATATATACTGTACGTACTACATCTATATTCTATACACATGGACATAACTACATATATGAAGAGAAGATAGAAGAGACAACCAGGGAAACCAAGAAAAAAGAGAAGATGCGTACATTCTTGAGTCAGTCACCCTCTCTGTTGTTGGTAATCCCCAAATTCCCTGAAATGAAAATTCTACACACAAAAGAAAATTTCTATCCACAGAAAATCAACTACAAAAGAACATTTTCTCGCTTTCTTCTGCCCTTTCTCTATCTCTTTCATACACATGCACGCACATGCACACTCTTTCTCCACTTTCAAGGAAATCCCTTGGTGATACTTTTTCTTCTCTTACTCGCTTTTTCTCTCAAAAGAACACAAAACATGACTTCCCTCTCACACTCAATTTCCACGGCGTCACACCAAATGACAATTAACTGTCACATTTTTTCCTCCATACACAGTCCCCTAGTTATTCCTATTCTTTTGTGTTTGTAGACTTTTATTGAACTGCTTCTAGCCTCATAATATTTCAAAAATTACTGTCATTTTCTTTCAATCTGACCCTCATTATAGATATTGCACTTACACACTATAGAACACTGTACTATGATTGCGGTTAGAAGAAAACCAAAAGCGCAGATAAAAGATCTTCCCTCATTTTCAATAATGATACTCAGCAATGGATGACAGTGCATAAGTATCATTATGGTACATCCCCGTCCATTATATTAGAGTTAATGAGCATCCCACAACAACAGTTTAGTCATTGAAAGAATCCATCAAGAAACCTTTCATACAACTTAATATAGGTATATAATGATAAAGTATTTTGATTTTTTCGTTTACTCAGCAGTATTATGAATATTTTTACTCCACCTGACACTTGCTCACAAATAGAACAACTATATAACACATAATTGTATGCATCATTTTTAAAAAGGATAAAATACCGAGTTTCAAAAAAATGTGGCTATACGAGTACATAATAGCAAATTTGGGAAATTAAGTGAGGCATACCTTTACTCTGCTGATTGCTGTCTCTTAGAACCGTAAACTCATCAATAATTCCATAACGACTAAACATTGTTCGTACGTCAGCCTCATTGTACTTTCTTGAAATCATACCGACGAACAGCTTCCTCTCTGCAAGAAAAGTAAAAAAACACACATGTTTTAACAAAATCAAGTTGAAAAATAAATGCATTTTGTCAAATTAAAAAAAGTCTGTAAACGCAAAGCTTTTAATTCTTTACATACATAATAATATAGTTTAAAGAAAAAAAATAAAGCACAGACGTATCAGTAGTTAAATTTCTACGTATTACATAAACTCAACATGTAAATACCAAAAAAGTCATTCTAAAAAATACGTACTGTTTAGCATATTTTGTTTCTGTAGTCCAACAAAAATATATAGTCAAAGATCATCACTCGTCAGTTTATAAAAAGAAAAATGTAAATAAACGAGCAGAAAAAGGTTTTAAATAAAAAAGACGAATGACTTTCGGCTAAATTAAATAGGCTAAGAAAATATATTTACTAGAAAATTTTCGTTTAAGCCAACACGAGTGTATGATTTTTACATGCTTATCTATTTTTGGAGGTGTGTAACATTAGATTCTTCTCAACTTCACTTTCTTCACCCTTCTGAACTTTCCTAAGAGATTTCTAAGAGATGAAGTGTAAAACCTAAACTGAAAGCTGTAAACACATGTTGCATACACTATACAAACACATTTTTTAAAACCCTCTGCCCTCAATGTATTTTGTGGATTCCTAAAGCATAACACTCATCATATCTGTACCAAAATTTCTTCCTGTGTGCGTGTAAACTATTCGTGAGAAGCTACATATAAAATCGAAAAAAATCAACCAGACTTAAAGTGTTTGAAAGTAATAAAATAAGTCTGTTTCTCATGCATTCAAAAATAACTTTAGTTTTCCTGGTCAACTAACCACACAGCTATCGTTTCAAACAACTATTACAGTATGTGAGTTTAAAAAGTCAAACGCTCAAACTGCCGGACAACTTAAAAAAGGTACTTTATAGTTTTTGGAAAGTGTCAAGTTCCATAAGCACGATTGCATGCACTAATCGTTTACAAGCATGAAGAAAACAAATCGGAGATTCGATATTTGAAACAACACAGATAGTAATGAATAATGAACGACGCGATGTCTGCCTAAGAGTATGAAATTTCATATTTGTCCAGTTGTAGTCAACGTGAAAGTTTAACCTACAAAATTTTATTGTTATAATAAAATGCTGTAGCTTTAATAAACAATATCCTGGTGTGATACGACTTTTTTTGATACAAATTTTAACTGCATTTTTAGCAAGAATAGATTTATATACATATACATTGATACATTTATTCATGCATAAACTTGATTTTGATAGTCTTGCATGTAAATATGTACATTTATTTCAAATTTTCTCGAAAATTCTTTAGTGAATAGAGAACAAAAGAAATTTTTTTAAATTATTTCACTTACGAACACGGTTTTCATTGTCAGCAGGCTTCATTTGTATTGGGTGTGACATCTGAAAAACAAAAAAAATACATCAAGGTTAATCCAGTAGTTCGTTAAGTCAAATAAACGACAAAAACACAGTCCGATTGAAAGGTTGTCTTTTTTTACTTTCTCTCAAGAAAATAAATTCTGATCATGATAGAAATACAATAATCAACCATTGTGAACACACATGTACGTGCCATACTGATCGTTATAATACATAATACACGTCGAACGAGCATACATTTCCATGTAACAAAAGCACATGAACAAAACACTAGCTTATCAACAAGATTGTTTTACAATAAATCTAGTCAGTTGACAGATGCATCATTCGTTTGGAGCATCCATAAATTTTAATAGTAATAGAGAGACAGGCACGAGGGTCAAAACGAACAACCAAAAGAAGTGAGCATAATAACTAGTTTACAAAGAAATTATTTGATATACAAAAAAGTAGTTATTTGAATACTTGTTTCAATCTTGAGTAATGATCAAACTACCTAACTGTTTTCTGCCTTTCACACGTTTCATGCTTTGAAACAAACATAATAATATATACATATACACAAGGAATAATTACGCCTGATGCCTGGTTTATACTTTGCTTTTTGTGTCATTTCTTATTTATTCCTACTGTACCTCCCGATGTCACTCGCATCGTTTTTGCTTTCCATTCAATTTATATAGTAGACATAAAAATGACGACAAAGGAATATGACAACATTTTTTGTGCTTTTTGAATAGTTGAAACTGAAACGTATAAATCAGGCATATTCGACAATTTTTTGCTCTCAATGTCTTGTACTTTCATCATCTTGCACGTGGAAATGTCAAAATCAAAAAAAGAAAAAAAAAATCAAGAAGGAAATACGACAGAAAAATAATATCGGTGAGCAGGTCGAACAATATTTATACGCATTTAAATACATTATAATATAAGATGGATCCCTGCTATACATTCACGCTTGTACCGTATGACAATTCATGGAATTTGAAATTGGGATTTCTACATAATCTTTTTTGTCTAGGGAATTGGAGATACCTGATTAAAAAGAATGGTGACTCTATATACATACACTATTTGAAATTTAAAGTTGAGAAAATAAGAATAAAAGATGTAGAAAAATAGAGCTTTGCCTTGAAATCACTGAATCTTATCATATTCTCTTTATATATCCTTCATGTTTTCTGACAACCTCAAACAGTGCAGTGCGTACCTACCAGATTATCGTACGTGTGGCAGTGATGAAAGCATTTTTCGGAACCCGCAATCAAGCATTTTCCATATGCGACAAACATGTAGAATCAAATCAAAGCACTTTTATAGACGCTACATAAAGTATTTCGTTGTATATTTGATGTATTACGTATTATTACTGTCATGCATACATAATAAATACATAGACTCCATGTATTCCTCATTCTTCCTAATCTGTATTCATCTTGTCAGCCTCGAAACAACATTGGTGTTCTAAGCTGAGCATGTGACTGATAACTTTTTACGATAAGCCACATACACAAGCGACCCTAATCATTATTCTTTCTACATCATGTACGATGTTGCTCTTTCTTCCTCCCGTTTTTTTTTGAATTCGACGTCGACTTTTCAAGTTAAACCTACATAGGCGATGGAAAAAGGCAAAAGATACAGAAAACAATCGAGTACTTTGTTCCTATAACATAATGCATAACACTCAAAAACTACGGCATCAACAATGGTAGAGAACTTTATCATATAGGTAATATAAGCATGTTTCATATCCCCATTGATCCCTGATTCGGCAATGGTAGTAGTATGGCAATACAGCAGTAGCATCATGCATTATTTTTCTTGTGTTTCAACGTCCTCCAAATTGTTACAATATATTCCTTGAGTATGGATTTATTCGGTTCGCTACTCTGATCATATATCACAAGAGCATCAAAAATTCTGAAGTTTACCGATACATAGACCACTGAGCCAATGTATGTATGCATATAACTATAGAATCGACATTTGCAATAAGCTTAAGGCCAAAATTCTGTACGAATTTGAAATTTTTATGGCTCCCTTTCAAGTAACTTCCTAGGCTGTTCATTTTATACTGCATTCAAAATTTATATCAGCCCATATATAGCATCGTTTTCATGTACCTTAAACAACACATCTCAAATAGACTATTGCATGCAATTTACTTTGAAAAAAGGACGAAAGAAAGCTGCACAGACAAAAATCAATAAACTCACAATATACAGTACAACACTAATATGTACTGTGCAAAAATGCGCACGTATATTATACAAAGACGATATAGAATACAAAAATGCGTAATGCCTAACACAAATACAAATACGAGCAATATCTTTTTAAATGGAATTGTGATCCTGAGAGGCTCGTAATACAACTAATTGTAGTCAAATAAATAATTGCTACGACTGGATATGACCTAAATAATAGTGCACACACTCTAAAATAATTTCTGCTTTTCTATAAATACTTACAATTAGTTGTAAATGTTTAATATAGTACATACAAATGTACAGACATAACTGCATAGCGTTCAGTGTTCAGAGTTCAAAATAATGTCCTGTAGAGCAGAACCGAAAAAAACCAATTCAGGAGAAGGATCAACTGAATGTGCAACTTGTATGTATGCATGTAGTATATATACATTATACATTACACATAACAATATAAGAATACATATACTCTTGAGAAGTACAACAACAGTTGAAAGAAAGTACGAGTCAGCGGACTATATGTTAATATATACTGCGACTGATATATGATAGTACCACACAGTTCAACTAGCAAGAGCACGAAGCAGACATTCAGAAAATGTTTTAATATGAGATCTATTGGAAAAGGCTCCTTACTGGAGAAGTCACACATATAGGGGAGAGAGAGTGAGTGAGAGAGGGAGTCGCAGCAGAAAAGTGAAGGCGAGGCAAATTCGATCCAATTTCATGAGATCCTCATCTCAATCTAAACTTCCCTTCTGAATCCTCTCCTTCTTTCACTAAACATGTACTCACATGGATATGCAGTATATATGCTTTTAAGTTCGCTTGAATTTCAATCTGAACAAAACCAACGCAATAAAAGATAGGGACAAAATTGAAATCCAAACCAAACAAAACAAATCTCGAATAGCAAAATGCACCTAGCTATTCATATGCTGATATGTATGTTGTTATGTTTAATACTCATAGTTAGACTACTGAGTCAGAGTTTGAATTTGAGAGCACGAGAAAGAAAATAGATGAATGATATAACAAGAGAGGGAGAGTCAGGCTTCATCGTAATCATCTTGAACGAAAATGAAACACGTTGCATATACATCGCCCGCTCTCAAAGGTCAAATCAATTTACTCACAATGTATGACATGGCAGCCGCGGAACAGTGTGCATTACAAACTGCGAGAACTCTCACAATGACATCGTGCACTACAGTTCATCCTATTTTCCTACAGTAAAAATATCATGGCAGAATTGGATGTCGTACATCGAACGTATGTATTGGCTAAGTGACTGCGTTTATTTCACGCTACGTCGTTTGATTTGTGTAAGAAAATGTCTTTTCAACTGGGGAAACTTTAGAGCTGAATGCATACTTCCGTGAAATACTTATAAAAACTGTAACTTATTGCTGACGCTGATATACATATCAGCTGCCATTATAGGTTCCAAATATATACTTTTAAGTTTAAAAAATACAATTGGTTGGAATCCATAAGAGCCTGTGTCACCCAAAAGGGTCAAAGGTGTAAAACCCTCTGAAATAAATACTCCAAATGTTTTCAAAAAAAAAATCGAGATTTTTTTCACATTGCAGTAAACGTCCCTCTTGACACTATGATTTCCGGAGCGATCCTCACGAGGAGAGTCACATCGGAGAAAGTTGAGGGTAGAACTTTTGAGTTATTCTATAGGTCGTGAGACTAAAGATAAAATGATGGCCCTTCTATGAAAAAATGTGCATGATTTTTTGGCATATCCCAGAACTTTTTTTAACTTTGTCGATAACTTTGAACTTGGAAGAAATGTCAGAAAGTTAACTCTATTCTTGACTTTCTAGATACAGAAAGAACCTGTCAATGATCAAAGTCATCATACAAAAAACGTACACATACAATATAAGACTACGTACGTAATATTGGTACCAGACAGAAGGTGGGTCCTATAAAAATATGCAGATATACCTTTATATTTATTACAAGCAGCAAAACATGCACAATATGGGGAACAATTCCTGTGGAACAATAATAATTTGTACTGTTCTTATTGAATGATCTAAAAAACGCAAACGTCGTAGTGTAACTTACTTCGGTGTAAGTCTAATAACTAATCTGAAATCCGTACCTAATAGTGCTTATTTATTTAATTTACTGTAATCGAAACCCATAACCACCTTCCCAACATCAAACTTACTTAGATACATAATAGTACCTATTTCATCATGAAAGAAATAATGCGATGAATAATAATTACAATATATATACGGTACATCCTGGCAGTATGCATAAAATGTGTAAGTAAAGCACAATGTTCACTATCACATATCACAGCCTATAGTAACCATTACCACATTATAGACTCATCAATACGATGAAAACGCAATAATGATAATGGTAAATAATACCTATACTGAGAAATTGTACCTAGCACTATGGTTAACTTTATGCACTGCCACGTATCAACATTTTTCCAGTAAATATTCTATGAAATTGCAAGTAAACACAGTTCCATCTCTTCCATCCAGCTAACTCAATTATATTAACGTATTGTAATAACTGTGACTGTACACATACAACAAAATTGAGTACAGTACAACTTATTTTTTACACACTCCTTCGACTAAAAGAGGATTTGGGTAAGAGGTTCGAATACGAGAATCCTATTCGTGATTCATAATATAGTATTTCAGTACCCATATATATTTTAATGCCGCACAGACAGTAGGAAGAGCTTTGGTATTCATTCCTTCAGATAAGTTAGATTGTCAGTTATTATTAGGCCATCACATTTTGTGACTGCAATAACTCACAAAAGTAAGTCTTTGTAAGGAAAGAGTTTGACTAGTAAGGAGCACTAACAAATCAGACTTCTGTTTTATCCCGATGAAATCGATTACTTCCGTCCCAATAAATGAAAAAAGAAATAAACATGTTACCAATGCATGATTTGACAAAAGTGTTTGAGGAAAACAATGTATCCCAATATAGAAGAGGTTGTGGAAAAATCAAACCAAATCAAAAGCGGTGCAAAATGTCTCTATTAAAAACTAAACTTTCTGAAAAAAGGTCCATTCAATATATTGTTGAAGTAAAAAAGTAATATACGGGAATTTTTTTAAATTAAATAGTATTGCAAAAAGCATACCCAGGGGGATGCTTAAGAAGAAATGTTATTATTATTTTCAACAATAAATAATGGACCATGAACAAGTTAAATCATGCTATATTATTATCTATTACTATCTATTATTATTACCTCAAAAGAATAAGTATAAGAAAATCTGAATCCGACGAAATAATTATGTTCAAATATTAATTTAGTCTTGTGAAAATACTTGTACGGCCTCTGAACTCCACTTGTAGTGAGAAATAAGTTTACCAGATGTTTTGTAACTTTCTGATATCAGATTACACGGAATCACAATTTTAATCACGATTTATTTTAAGTAGACAAAAAGACGTCTTTTTCTTGAAATAATGATAATGTAGTAGGAATGATTTTGCACAAGAACGAAATAAGTTACAATATTTCATAAAAGAACGGATAAAATTTTAGAATATGGACACCTTAAAAAATATTACACAATTAAGCACAACTTAAAAAGATCTTGTAATACATAGAAAATACGGAGAAAATCACACACAGAATAAACGCTGAATATTCAACACAGAAGCACAGACGAGTACATAGAATGAAACAAAAAAAAAACAAATACAGGAATAAACTCCACTCATACTCTGAGTCAAGCCGGTAACCAAATGAACCGTCGTTTCAAATGTACACGTTTTCTTTTCGCTGCTCGCTCAATCGTGGAGTAATACTGTATGCAGCACATTAAACAATGAATTACATAATGATGAAAGTACACACCAGCCCTATACTACGTTTCACTGATATATAAATGTATATATATATATATATAATATATACACATACATTGCAACGAATATACAGTCGTATATCTTTTGAAGCTATATATATACACAAAGCTATGCTCGATTTAAACACCACGAAGTTATTATTATAATCTGATATAATATTATAGAGAACCAGAGAGAGAGTATCCTATATCCGAAGGGTAAGAAAATTTGAAGGCAAAACCATGTGATTGGACAGATTTATTATTTCGAATAAAATAAAATAAAGGGAGAACTATACGAGCGGAAGTTGTGCAAAAAATATATGTATACTTACCCCGCTTAATGTCTTCACGTTGTGCAGTGCGTTTTGGGCGTCCAAAGCCGCTTTTCGAGTGTAGAATGTTACAAAACAGCAACCTAAAACAAAAAAATGGGACATTCTATTTAGATCATTTTGTAAGAATTTAAAAACGTCATTATACTTGCATACAATTAGACTAAAAGAAAAAAAAAACCAAAATCAAAGCAATTATGCTATCATTATTTCGGTGTAAAATGTTACTGTACCACAGTTTAAAAATTCTAGTTGTACACCTCCTTTTCATTTTATTATCATTACAAAGTCTCAAGTTTGGTGACTGAACGTTTACACGTCACGCCATTCAAATTATTCAAATCAATGGGTTTTTAACAGGATATACAGTTAGCATCCATACAAATATGACGACTAAAGAATGACAATGTGAGGGTTGAGCCAGCAACAAAACAATAGTTAATTCCCATTATATTTACGTTATACACATAAACACTTAACAGTAATGACATGACATTTAATTGAATGCCGTCGCTCATCACCCGCAAAATCAAATTAAGACAAAAGGCTGACTTGACTTATGCACGTACATGAGAGTATGTTTAATGTTTATAAGTTATAAGCATGAAATAATTTATGACAAGCAAACGAATAAAGTATAGTTTATATTTATAAACTTGACACAATAATATGCTGTAAAAGTAATATACTATGTACTCCTTGATTTGGTGTACTATAGGATTATTATTGTACGTTACACAACGACAATACACAGAAAAAAAATGAAAAAATAAAATAAAATAAAGTTTTATTACGTCCATAAATAAAGATTTTGTATCATATGTGCATTATTATGGTTCTTAACCCAGAGGTTCTCAGACTTGCCTCTAAAGATAGAATAAGACGATCATATAGCTATGTATAAGAAATAATAGCATGGATATGTTTAAACAGATATGCACACAGACATAGAATGCATGTAGACTGAGCAGTACGTATACAACCAAATGTTTCGTCAATGTGCGGCATTTTTTCTTCTCTCTGCTTCTATACTTGTGTATTATTTTCTTTCTATCAAATTCAATGTAATGAAAATTTTATTTATTGATATCCTTATCCTTACATTATAGGTCTTACCATATAATGCACAGTATTAAGAAGAGCTGAACAAGAGCATGAAAATACATGTACGTACAGTACATGTAAAGTATGCAGTCACAAGAAAAAAGAGAACGAATGACACTGTGAGTAATGATCATCATCACAAGTGTGTTTGCCAAAATGCCATAAAAGCAAGAGCATATACTCACAAAAGAACGAACCGAACCGAGTCATCGTCAGCAAGTTAATACAGCACTTCCATCACATTTCATTGTTTTGATTAAAATAAACAAATTTTTATGAGCCTATACAGCAGCTGGATCATATAAATATAGAAAATGCACTGCATGCAACTGACACTGTATTACACGGTTTTAGTACTCATATAACTATTGATATATAAACGCTGGTTACAAAACGAACAATGTCAGTTCACATACAATATCTTTCTAACCATATATACACACACTCGTGATGGTACCGTTCCAGAATATGTCAATATATTATGATACAAATAATATGATGTATACTATGTGTGTAGCATCAGTATTTATTAAATAAATAATATCTTGTACAATAATATTATAATAATCAATAACGAGCCCAAGCTTCAATCGAGACTGAACAATCTACTGAACAATACTACATTGAATATTCCATTCCATATTATTACATAGAATTTACCGAACCATATTAACCAAACAGAAAGAGCAGCAGTTGTTTCGTGTCAGCTTTATAATAATACTAATAAGTAATGCTCATAATATTTTCATCTCTTCTTTTCCCACTCATATATATATATACATTACACATATTTACAACCACACACACACACAGACCAACAACATCTTTCCCCTCTAAAAAAAATTTCCTATCACCCGACCACTAAAATATGAACTCGACTCAGCCATCAATGTTGTACACTAATATTATACACTAAATTTTTTTTATAGCATCGAATAATTTTCCAGTGTTGAACGAATATGTTCTATGTACTATACATACATAAATTAGTATAAAAAGATGCACGGAATAATATAGAAACACACGATAGCAAGCATATTTTAAAAGGAGCTTCATTAGATTCCAACCATGCCCTATCGTTCTTTTGTATAATGAAGGTTTTCCCCCTCAATTTATAATATCGTATAATATTTGTTGAATATAAAATCAGGTATAAAATAAATTGAATATTATTCAATGTTTCAAGTGAATTATAGCTCTTTATATTAAAAGGCATAATATTATACTGCAATACAGGACACAGTACAAGAACCAATTCCAAGTTTCATTCATGATGTGCCAGTATTTTATTTAGTTTACGTGTACACTATGTATGGGGTAGATACAAGCAAATTTTGTCTATTCGTCAAATCTTTGCGCAATACATATTAAATGTCCCGTTTTAAAGTACACTCCTTTTCACTACTGATGTAATAGTATTGTTACATAAATGAACACACAAGGCTTTCATTAAACACCCGAAATTGTAGAAAATATTCCTTTACTACACACTAATTTGCAACAAAGGTACGACCTTTTTCTGAGGCTTCAACGGAGAGGTTACGCACCATTTCAAAAGTATTCGGTGCTTGTACTTTTTGATAACAATATTCAACATTAAGGCATTCGAGCACAGAGAAGAAATCCTTTTATTCTAATCGTACAGAGGAGAAAAAAATAAAGAGACAATATCTAGCGCAAAAGAATAATAACAATAATTACAACAGTCATAGTATGCATGTAATAATGCCGTATGTATGGCTTAAATATTAAATTGGAACACTGACCGTAATTTACATGCATAGTCAGCTGTCATGCCCGTATTTTTCCGTAAGGAAAACGATTGTGCACGGTGTGATCGAAATCAAATGTCACTCTTTGCAGCCCTATGTATTGTTTATACACACATGACAACAATTCTTCTTACATTCAATGGAAAGGAAGATAAGAAATCAAAATAAAGATACTAAATAAGAATGCCCTACAGGAAGTATTATACATTTATAATTTATATATTATATTTTATGCATGGCAAGAACAACGGAATGATTTAAATCAAACTCGGGTTCGAATCTATCTCCCATTCTACCAGGTTTTTTAATATACCACTACATTTTAGTAAGGTTTAAGTAAGCAGAATGTGTACATTTTAAGGCACATGAAGTACAGTTTGCACTACATACTGTGTAGTACATTCTCTTTTATATTTACATTTCTTTTTACTTGACTTCATTTTCACTCCTACCTCGACTTTAACATTTTCTTTCTCGCACGTCTCCAAACATGAAAAAGCATGGTAGAGCATACCTTGCACACTATTTACTTTTTACCATCTCATCAAATGAATTTGAATACATTACTAAAGCAAAGGAGTTAGCGCGAGAACCAGAGTAGAATGAACGACGAAAACAGCAAGCCCTATGAGAGGGAGACAAGACTTCACAATATTTCGATCATATAGTGTACAACATTGAGTCTCTTCTCAATCCCCTCTTCGTTCTATTCAACTCCTTGACTGATTGCCAGAGCAGGCAGTTTTTCCTCCTCTTCTATTTTACAAGATTACAAAGTGAGTGAACATCATTACGATTCTTTCTCTCAAGTAGCAGTAACTCCATACATACAATATTATGACATTAGCCCGGATGATCAACTTTGAAATGAATATAAAGTGTATACAGTTGAAATATTCCATGATGATTACACATATTAACGTTGTACATAATGTTACATGTAAAATGTAAAAGTCTACATTATTTATGTAGACACACACACACCTAATTCGCATAGACTTTTTTATCCTTCATTTTTTATTCTGTGCTAATAAGCAACTAGTTAATGTTATAGGTACTACATTTTCCTCAAATTTTCCTCGTTATAAATGGCGGCTACTTTGAATTTTGTATTTTGCCAATACTGAATAGATACAGGCGACAGAAGAATAAAAAAGAATGTTATTTCTGAGATTTTCAGTTCCTCTATTGGTTTACAATCTTTTTAAAGTACAAACAGAAAGACTTTGTACAATAAAATGAAGACACTAAAACTGAAAGCTGCTGCCGTTTTACACGTTAACACACACACATACAGAATACAGAAAGCTAGTTGCTTTATTACGCATATATTGTATTATACGTTGTATGTACTGTGTACACACTGATGCATCTGCCAATCTGCTTTTTTCTAACAAATTCAAAGACAACGAACATATGGACAACCGGCTAGATAGATGGGTGGATGGATGAGATGTTTTTTTTAAATGAGAAGATTCCTCTTTCTATTTCTTTCTTGCATACTTGTCGAAAAAATAAAGAAGAGACTGAGACATAGAAAAGACACGAAGAGAAAGACGACGATGATGCATAGTTTTTGTGCAAAGACGATGAACAAGATGTAGAAGTCGAAGACGAAGATAGTATACCAAATAAAATAAAATAAATGAGTATTCGGAGCATAAAAAGACAAGCCCACCCTGTTGAACAGGGACCATCAGTCATCCCCGTCCTCTTCCTCTTTTCTTCTGCTTCGACAGGAGAGCAGCACGCCGGCTTCTAGTCTTTCACTTTTCTGTCGCTATCACTGCGTGAATCATTTCTTTCTCCATTATATATATTATATTATACTATACTGAACAACCAGTCAAGAACAGTTTCTAGTGTCATAAGCCTTTCAAGTGTGTTGGCACGAATTCAAGGAGTTTGTGTTCAAACTGTCATACATGTTTTGTAAGTATGTGCAAATTGCCTAGTTTCATTTTCAACTCTCTTCACCTTCTTCTCTTCCCTATATTCCTTATTATATGGTTCTCTTCAACGACTCCATAGTCCAGAGGAAAATTCTTTTTTTAAATTCAATTTCTGCCTTCATAAAACAATCGACAAATTTTGAAATTACCTCTCCACTCTTTAGAAAAAAAAATCAAATAGAAGTTCTCCATCACCGCTACTCTACTATACTTCGGCGATCTTGTACAGTATTTCAATTTGAGGTGAATGGAACACAGTATCGACATATTATCACGACTTTCTAATTACAAAATAAGCGCTATACTTCTGTCTATGTTGTTACTTTCTTTGCAAATATTGAAGGCCGTAAAAAATATAATAAATCCATCACTTTTGTCCTTGAATATCTTTTCCTTTTCACACCGCTAGCTGCACATATGCCATGCGGTATAAAACAGTTTTTATTCTTCCTTTTTTGCTTACATACCATCTTATAAACCTAGTTGAAAAAAACAGCAAGAGTTTGTTTACTACGACTATACTGCTTCAGAATATACCACAAGCATTAGACAATTGATAAATCTGATGCGCTCTTGTCCTGAAAAAGTGGAGAATTGTTCCCCAAATAATTCTATACATATATTTCACTCGCCGATGACACTACAAAAAATGTATGCATGTAAGTGAATGCATTCACATAATACACATGTCCGTGCAATACATACTTCAAACTAAAAAAAGAAGCTTTTGTGGTTCATGAATAAACTATCTGTATAGTTTGTAAGTATCAGGCAACAGGATAACTGTCTGGAATAACTTTATACTTAGTAGCTTCATCTGATGGAACATGTACTCATCCTCTACTTATTTCATCTTTCTTTATCTGGCTTTCATTTCTATAGTAATATTTGGATCTGGAGATTGCATTATGTACACAGACTTTTCTAGTTCAGTTTGATCACTGCGTTGCCTTCACTAATGCTCGTTAACTTACACACAAGAACTAATGCAATTTAACACAAACAGCTCGAGACTAATTGGATAAAATTGGATTTGTAGTTTAAGTCTCTTGCGAATAATGCGTGTACAGTTTACAAACGGGCTCCAGCTCAAATTTTTTGCTGCTGGTTTTATTTCTTTGTTGTGGTTAAACCGTCAAAAACAAATGCTGAACCTTTTATAAAGAATTCAAGTCGTACGCTTGTTCATCATTACAACGATCATAGTGTATAAAAATGTAACGGGTAAGGCTTATTATTCGCATCTTTTTTTGTCAGTTTGTCTATGTCACAAAGACAAGGGAGTAAAGGTCTTCTGCGTTCATTCACGATTCCTCCTTTTTATTTCTGCCAACAGACAGAACACAAACCAAAAAGCACAAAAAAGCGCTCTATTGTTCATTTATATACAGACAATATCCCACGTGTTCAATACTCAATGTTTCATTTCAAGAAAAAAGTAGTTATAAACGAAGACCACAATAGAATCTACTTGACTACTTTCAGTTTTAGACAGTATTTTGTACACATGTAACATTCCAATCAAATATAGTCTAATTGTAATAAGCATAAAACGATTATGTAATTATCTAACATGCTGACACACTAATAATGACCTGAACCGTTGTTTTTTTATCCCCATTACTTTATATAATACCAGAGATACACACTAACCATTAATATCAGGAAAGTAAAAAATACATAACTTAAATGCATGAGTAAAAAAGAGAAATTATCACTAAATATAAACTGCTCTATTTATACTTCAGGAAAATTACACAGTGTAAGTAACTATGCAAGAAAAAATTGTGTATACAAGCAGACAGACTACCCCAGCTATTTTTAATGTTACAACAATAAATTTATTCATTGATGTGGGTAATGCAATCTTGCTTTGCTGAGCCTGGAGAATTCAAATGAGAGTAACTGACGTCCCATTAAATAATACTCATCTTGCACGAAAGTTCAAGGAATTGAACGTAGCAAAACTGAATTTTTCCTCTAAAAGATAGACACACATTCATATAGAGAGATACATAATATGCATACATATCTACGTCTCGAAATATCTCACCGTTGACACAGAATTCATAAATATGACGAAGGTGGAATAAAGAAACAAAGGAGTACGTAGCCGATAGACCAAACATTTGCTGCCATAATAATAAAAAAGCACATGTATGACAGGGAACTCTTACAGACAAGCCAGAAAAAAAACATGTTTCGATGTCACTCACTTTTCACCATGGTACACATACACGCATAAGGCATACCACTCTCATGGCACATGCCCCTCCATGCAAAAGAAATCACCACACGCTATTTTGGCGTATTTTTGCTCTCTATTTTAAATACATAGTCTCTACTTATATTACCGAAAATATTTACTGTTGCTTGCACAAACCACTGAAAAAACAAGAAACAACTGCTCATCATGTATGCATACATGATACAGTCTGAACTATCCTATATTTAATATCCATGATTTAACTAAGGATAGTCCTCCCTTTTAACACCCACACACAAGCGGATTGAATATTTCGTACAGATGTGAATGTAAAAAGAGAGTGCGGAAGCTTTTCTTTCTTTCATGTTTCCCTCAAAAAACTTCAAAGTAAGTAAAATAAGTTCAAGCAGACACATAATATTAAAAATATCATAATAACAGACCCGTAAAACATTCACAGCGTTTCAATTTTATTTAAACCTCTTACATTTTATGCATAGTGTATTGGACGAACATACAAACTATTTATATTATAGCAGTTTACTACCATTTTATTACAAAAATTCTTCCAGGTTATATCACTTTCCCGTCGTTGTCTGGTCTTGATATAGGCAGACAGCAACAAAAAAAACATGCATACATTTACACAATAATCTTCTGTTCTCTATTTCTTTCTCTGACATGTCTTCCGCAGCTATATATAACTCACCAAGACTGTTGAAGTTGGCCTTATGTACATGCATGTATGCATGTCTACCTAGAAAACTCATTAAACTAATTAAACAGTTGCTATTCATGCTTATTTTTATTTTTCTTGTCATTTTCAAAAGTCACTAATGCATAAACATATCAGTACTGTGTACCTAACGTGCTTAGGTAGGTATACTATATACATGTATAGCAAACACGCGTGTATTGTATACGAGTGAGTGACTATGAGTATATATCTTCTACTTTTCAAGTTCTGGTGGCGAACAAACAAATGAAATAAACCCACACACATGCAAGCACACCTTGATAAAATGAGCATCAAAATTGTGCTTGGAGCATTATCTATTTTCTATAATGCACTCTGATTAATATTAATACATTATCAGTATCCTACTTTTATTAAACTAATTCGTGGTTTCCCTTTTCTCCTCTTGAGTGGAAGCAACTCCAAGAATACTCCCCACTTAATCTGCTAATATAGATCTAAAAGAGACAAAATAATACATTTCGCCAACCCTCTTCCTCTTCTTCGTTCTTGTTCCTCTATATCTCTGCCTCAATCGCATCTCGGTGGACCAACCAATAAATACATCACGCAAAAGAAAAAAAACTATGTAAAAAATGTAGGCAATTTACAGAAACCCGGAACCCTTTAAAATTGACTTGAAAACCGCTTCCTCGTCTGTGAATATGTACAAATGGCTTCGTTTGCAACGCGGGTGTGTAGTGGGTATGTATAAAGCCCACGAATATAATCGAAAGTGGAAACTAGATAGCTTTCTTTTGTTGCAACATTCGAGGCACACTCGCATAGGGTAGGAAGGGCTGATAAATGATGGTATCGTAACTCCATTGGGATCCTCCTCATTCCACTACAAAGTGTTTCACAGACACACTCTAACATCTATATACTTTCGTCTACATGTACATTACACAAGTACCATAGACCATAGTATATAACAAGTATACATGTATTCCGTAAAAAATTTCGCCAGAATGATTTATCAGTCCTTCTATGAGCATGGATCTACAGTATTGTTACGTTTCTTGTTACTACTTTGTATAGAGCTTACATGTAATATCCAAAATCCACAGTCACCCAGGACACACATCACTAACAGACAACCCATCAAACTGAAACACACCCAAACAAACACACTACACACACTTTCCATAACCTAGTATGTGTATATATGTATGTACATATATGCATCATAGGAAACATGAAGTGCACCAATGCACGTAAGTTAAATATTACGTACCAAAAGGGAGAGAAAAAGGAACCGATGAGATGACGTTGAACAACAACAACAACACCGAGACGTAACACAACACGACAGAAAAATGCCCGCACAATGTGAAAACAAATGAACTTTAGTTACAAATCACACACAGTGAACCAGCGCACAAAATGGCATCATA
>JAQIVE010000995.1:0-28926 GCA_034698285.1 Sminthurinus bimaculatus
AAAATTTTAAGAAACAAACTAATCCCTTGGCAAGAAAATTTGAGCGTCGACTCACTGTGCGAATGAACGAACGATTGACCATCAACTTCCAGGTCATTAAATACCTGGAGACAGGCTCATACTCTAACGATTATGATCAAGCCGACGACGATGATGACGATGAGGAGGATGACATTTTTATGTATTTTTGCATTGTTGTGAACAAGCTTGTTATATTTCATATTGTGTACAGGGTCCAACAGAAAGAGATGCATAAGTGGAAACTTTCCGCTTGGGAATATTTCTCTTATGTACATGCATTTACTCGATGACTCGATGATGATTTTACTTATGCATAAGCAAAAAGTCATGGAGTAAATGTATGTACATAAGAGAAATATTCCCAAGCGGAACGTTTCCAATTATGCATCTATTTCTGGTGGAGCCTGTACAAATTTTAATGTTGAGTTAAAATATTTCAATTACTTGAACTGCACCTTTTTGAGTCTCATGTACGCTGAAATTTAGAATTTAGTGCATTCTACTAATTTATAGGGATGATGATTATGAACCAAGCGTTATGGATGCGGACTTATGGGACGATCTCGATTTTGATAGCTTCGTCGGGCAAGGTGAAGGCGTTGGAAAAATTAAAAGAGACGTTTGTCATCTAGTTCCATTGCCTGAGCTCAGTGTGTCAAAGCTATTCGATATCCCTTCTCGCTCAGCTATGCAAGCACATTTCATAAAACTACTTGCCCGGCTGGACTTTGATGTTGGAGTGACGCCGAATGAGCCAAGTGACCAAGTGGGTAGTCAACCAAAGAAGAGAAAAACATTCGCCGAAAAATTAAATAATGCTTTTGCCAGTAACTGCCCTTCCCAAGCTGCTCCTGCTATTAAACCACAAAATTTAACCACTCTATTATCGAATGAAATGGATCGATTAGAGGCAACCGGTAAACGTGGTGACCTCCTACAAAAATGTTACGATTATATTTTAACTATTCCGTCGACGTCCGTGGAATCGGAAAGGGCGTTCAGTGTCGCCGGTGCTACTTGTACCAAAGTTAAAAATCGCTTTAATGATGATACTATGGACCATCTCGTTTTTATGAAACATTTTTTTAACAATCCTATCGTGGTTCAAATACTCACCTCATTGAATCTTATGTAAACAAAGAGACTAGTATGAGATGAGTATACCCATTATGTGTTTACGTATGTTTACATTTTATGTACCTTGAATTTTTATCGCTGAATTACTTTTAGTTTCATATTGACATGAACTTTGACTGAACTTTAGTTATTTTGATACTTTAGATACATATATATGTATATTTTTGCAAGAGATATTGTTGCAAAACTATTCATAGTTTAAACATCACGTTGCATTATGTTGCGTTGCGTCCTCGACTTTGTTGGCACTTTTTATGAATGAAGGTTTTCTCAAAAAATAAAAGGCTTCGGAAATATAGATCGATAAAACACAGTACTGCGGATCTGCATACTTTTTTTTCATCGCACTTTATAAATTATATTGTCTTTTTCATCATGCATCATGAAATCATGAACTGTAAAAAAATTGTCTACCATTGTTTCCCTGGGTTTTAAATGTACCTTGCAATTTTGTTGTTAAAGATTGTAGCAATGACTAATTGTGCCAACTACAATTATTCCGAACCAATGATTCCTTGCTACAATCTTTGTATTGCTTTTCATTGTCAAGGAAATTATTGAACAATATTATGTTCCCTAGATAACATACAGTTCGCGGAAAAAAATTCAAATTTAGTCATCCTTGTTTTTTTTTCTTTTCAGAGTTAAAAAACCTCATTAGCAATAGTTAAAGCTACATTTACACCAGTAATCGTACAACTATGTATTATACATCATTGAAACGAGAAACGTTCAGGGTTTTTAATGATATATAATACAAAAGTATTTACAATTTTGATCACTATTTTACATACAGGGAAGGTGGCTGGTTTGAGATTGTCTCATTGTTAATTAGGCAACAAAAGTTTTCATTGAGTACAACAATTACAGGCTTCGTCGTGCTTCCTACTTTGATGTCCAGCACCGACGCAAAATACTTTGTAAACAGTGTGTTATCTTTTTACTTATCTAATGTTTACAAGGAAGTTGCATATAGAAAATTTTTCAATGTCATCTAATTTTTTTTAAATTATTTAAATGCGCCAAAATAGCTCTCTGTGAAGTTTTGATTCGAAGTTGAGATTGTTCCATCAGGGTTAGAGTTTGGAACAACAAGCTCAAGTTGACTGAAACCGAAGGCCTGCAGGCTTGTAATTGCAGATTGTCTCCTTCCGTTTCCCCACAACATGAGGCATCAAATAACTTACATTATACTTTTTCTGTCATAACTTCAAAGGAGCAACTTCATGCAACATTATACTTCGAAGTAACAAAATCCTGCAAAATAATGGTTAATATGTACACACAATGACAGATAAGACTTTGAGAAATTGAAATTGGAATCTACAAATCCAATCAAGAAAACATCACTAATCCGAAAATAGCGAGACAAAGAGGGAAACAAATCGAGGAAATCACAAGTCTTTAACTTCAAACGACGTTTGATTGAATGGAGTCGTTTTGTGTCTTTTAAATTATTCCGACTGTTTTTTGTGTAGGTTAAACGCCGTTTAAAACAAATGATTGTTTTATTTTTATTTTGTTTTATTCATACCAGACACGAGGAGGAAGTAAAACTCAAAAACTCTGGTCACAAACAAGAATAAAGACTGTGGGTAGATATTACTGTGTATTTATAGTCAAAATTAACAAAGACGGTGATATCAAAGCATGTAAATTGCTGATGCATTCAGAAGTCTTGCTGATATTTTGATAGTTTTTAAACTGTTTACACGCAGTCATAAGCGCATTAGTCGGCTAACCGACCCTCTCTGACAAGCGTCCATACTTTAAACGTCTTATGTATCTTTTTATATTGAGCATTTTTAAGTGAATCTCAACACGCCATCAATGATTGTATTCAATTTATTTAAATTATTAACTTAACTTCCGCAAAACATACTATTACACTTTTACAGTTGTTCAAAGTTTCCGAGAAAAAGTCGGGTTTCATTTTTTGTTTCTGTAAAAGAGATTTATCTCAGCGTCATAGCAGTTAACCTCAATCACCTAAAACGAAAACGAATAAACATAACTAAGGTTAATCAAACACGTGGAATTTGCCGCAGTTGTTTTCAAGAACACAACAATTTTCCCTGTTGTCTCTTATTCTTACTTTGTACTATGTAAATACGAAGGCCTGTTGCTTCCTCTTCTTCAAACATCAGAAAGTTAAAGAGAGCGAAGGAAAGTGACAAATTTGGGTTATCTCATATTCCTATTCATGTGCGTCGTTTGGCCGGTCAATTGTCTATTGCGAGAAACTTTCCACCCCTTCGTCATCACATCACCGTCAGCAGCAGCATCAGTGGTGTTTAGACACGGATACATAAGATACATACATAGATGGATAGGGAGTTTGATCGTTGAATAAATGGACCTAGTTAGATAAACACAAATAAAAAAAACTAATAATGAAGAATGGGCCGAAAGACGGTGGAACGATTGTATGATATTATTATTCCTCCGGACTGGATGTCAGCGTCGGCGTTATGTTTTCTACACAAAAGATTTAGGGTTATATGGCTTGGCTTGTCTGCTGCTTTCTCTTTGTTTGCCTATATGTATGTATGTACAATGTACATATTACGTGTTGGCTGTTGCTTTCCAATTTACTATAATATGTACATATGCATATAGAGATAGTTTTCATTTTGTATGGTGAAACGTGGGCGACTCAACTCAAGGAATATTTAAGTATGCGAAAGGGAGAGAGAGAGAGAAAGAGAGGGGGAGAAAGAAAGAGGGAGAGAGAGAGTAAACGAGAGAGAAAGCGGCTTCTCATGCATCTTTCTCCAGCTTCACATCTAGCCATGGCTCCTTCTCTTACGATTGCTCGTCCTATATAAATCTCTATGCTCCTTCCAACCCGTCTCAATTCTCATTCGGTCACAGCCAACAAATCTACCTCCTATTTCTCTCTATTCTGTCTGTCATTCTCACTCTCCTCTTCACAGTCACTCGTTGTCCGCCTCCACTACGTGAAGATCAGCCGTCGTTTATTCTCATATTTTTATTTGTGAAAGTTCAAGACAAGATAACTTTTGGGGGATTTGAGACAGAGAGAAAAAATCGTCACATTTTTTAAATACAATAAATTACAAGGTCGCTTAATTTTAAGCCCCTTCAAATCAACTTCTTCCTTTCAAGTCTCCGCACTTACACAAATCAGGTGAGTCTAAACGTTTCTTCATTTTTTCATAGTTTCAGTGGTTAATCCAAGCACCAGAGTCGTATTTTGTGTGTATAAAATGAAAAGTGAAGGTTTATATCATCAACATTAAAAGTGATATTTTTTATGCAAAAATGCAGACCTTCTACATATCATTTTGTAGATTTATTGTTGTTAATTTTGCAATAAATTTCAGAACTGAAAATTTTAGACCTAGTAAAGTGTAAGGTTTCAAACATAAATTTTCAAAAATTTGTCTTGTCAATACAAATTTTAACGTTTTTTCGTAACATGTATAATCACAATTTTAAATAGCCTAATTTTAAAGCTTCATTTTCCTTCAATAGATTTACAATTGGAATATAGTTTTGTTTTTTGGGTGAAAAAATTTCCATCATTTAATCGGTTAATAAAATTACAAGTCTAGCAAAAACCCAAAGTTTTTTGAGCAAGTCTGACTCTATAACTAGTGAACTTGTATTTTCCATGCATCGATAAAAAATGTGTTGATAAAAAGGCAAGCGAAGCACAAAATCGATGTAAGATAACAAGGAAAAGACAAGACAGTGTGATCCTTTGATTGAAATTTTTTCACGTGTTTTTTACTTTGAAACGGGCTGGTAGACTTAAGTGATGTAGTGGAAATTCATCTAGATGAAAGACTCCCGTCTCATCTCATTTGGTAGGCAAACAGATGAAAAGGGAAAGCAAAGTCTTAGACTTGACAGATTCTCAGTAGTCAGCATATGTAGCTGGATAACGTTGAAGCTTTTATCATTATGTCAGACACTTAACTAGCCGGATGCTTGCGATTAGTCTCAAATGATCCATGAAATTTCTAAACTTGTGTTTGCATTCTGGTTTGTACATTACTTTACTTCATACTGCATATTATATGTATTCCTGGGTATGTACACCTGCCTTTGTTTCGAAGGGAAATCCCTTTTCATTTTTCACTCCTTCTCCCTGCAGAAAATGCTGTGTGTTCGGGTAATTTGTAGTTTAAAAATCTTCAAAACGTGAGACGCACAAATGGAGTCCGGATTTGAAAGTTGGGCCAGTGACGTGAGAAATTTCCGTATGGAAAAATTACCTCCTTTTTATCATTAATCATTTATGCAAAGAGGTCACAAGGGATGCATCTCCTTGGAAAAATATCTCATTGAGCCTTGAACAAATTTTTTGAGTGCATTTATAAGCACATTTCCTGTCTCCAACAAAACCTTCCTTCGTTTTTTACATTTCACTCAACGGTAAAATTGCAAGTGACGTAAGCTCCAGAGAAGCATCCAAAAATCAGAAAAAATTAAATAAGCTACAGGCTATGGGATAAATACTATATAAGATATGTAGACTATAATAAGACAAAGTCTGTATTAGAGACAAAAGTAAGATTAGACAGGCAACTGAAAATGTTTACTCTTATTTTATACAAATGTGCAGTTTAACTTTTCATGATAAATCAAAGAGAACTTGTTCATTGTTCAGCCAAAACTTAAAATTATAATAGAATTAGAGCATTTAGCAAAGAACACCAGGGATATTATCAATTATACCAAATATTTTTGCAAAACAAAAAGTATGTAGGCAGCATATAGTTATGAAACAGGAATGCTTGAGTATTTTTGTAATTTTAACTTTCATTTCTCAGTTCTCACACTCAAAAGAGCAGACAGGTAGAAAAGAGGACAAAGGAAATTAAAATTTTATTCAGTCAAAGGGAGATGAAAGACGGGTGTGTTTAAGAGGTACAAGAAAGCCACACATCACGTGAAAAAACATGAAAAGAAAATTTATATTAAATATTTCTTATTCATTCGATCGTGTATAATTCTTCCATATGTGTACTAAAGCTGCCATGGTCAAAATTTCCACTCATCACATACATGTTATTAAGAAAAAATGAACACGGGGTTCGTAGAAATATTTAAAATTCCATATTAATATCACTTTTATTTACTTGATTAGCTCCGCAGTATTGTTGGAACACAACAACTTGCCCTTTTGAAGCAATTATTACACTATACTAGGACATTTTGTATTTAAACCCCTTATGTATGTTATATATCATAAAATTAAAGTATCATATCATCTCTATGCATGCATACAAACGCAGACATGGTGCACCATGAAACACGACGTTTCATTTTGCCTCGTTGTTGTTCGCTTGACAAATAGATTGGCTATATATTACCTGAGTATTGAATAGTCTGTCGGAAAATCAAAATCATGTGTCCGTCCATGTGCGCCACGTTCTGAAACTCTCTATAATCCCAAATTATAATTATCATTCAGAGTCCAATGAATTTAATCCAGTTCTCTCTATTTGTCTACCGCGAGTTCCCTCTTGATTTGAGTCTCCTATCCCACGTAAACTCATCCAAGTCCTTTAGTTATACAACCTACAACACTTTGTTAGTAGGTGTATTGATAGCATTTCCATAGAGCTTAACGGTGAAAACATCCATATTCCACAAACAGCATGTGCATGTGCTTATCATACATACATAAAAATAGTAATACGTATCATATATAAAATGCAAATTGTATCTATTAATCGTGCATAACATCCAGACAGCATATGTATGTATGTAACACAGTCCCAATCGAATCATCGATGAGCATGTATGTACGTGCACACAAGGGAAGGAGAAAAAGCGGAGGCTTTTTGTAAATATTATACATTTTGACGGATGTACGATAAATAGTAAATAACTGTAGTGTGCAGTGTGCAGCGTTCGCAATGTGCGGATGAAAGATGGATTATGTGAAATATTCTCTTTCTACATAATATTCGCCTAATTGGAAAGCCTTGTTCACTCTAACTTCTCCTTTCCCTTGTCTGTTGTAAACTTGTGGCATATCTTGTACATTTTACTTACGCTGGTAGAGAATAATACGTATTTTCCAGCTGGCTACTAGACACGAAATTTTGACAATGTGAATACCTTGGCATACACCAAAAAGCTCAATAATAATAATAGGACGTTTTGGAACTTAATTACACTTTTTGAATTCTGGATTTGACTTTGCCGTTTTACCTCCTATAGAACGAGTGAGGAGATAACAAATAAAGTTGTTAAACGATGGAGGTAGAAAATCAAGTTGTCCAGAACGAGAAAAACAGAAACAAGTATATTTTGAACACCCACTTTCAATAACATCACGTTTCACACAATAGGATACCGCATGGTATGGAACTGATAAAAGTTTTATTTGATCAAAATACCAATTAATTGTAGAATGTCCACAAACAATCTAGCTCAAAATCAAGCTAAATTCACATTATCCCTTCGTAATTAAAATTTGAATCAAAGTCAAACCTTGGTCCTTACTTCATGTGATTATGTAAAGCTGGAATACTTTTAAAGATATGATATGTACGCATTTTAATATTAATCACATCACAGACAAGATATACAGCCAGATATTTGATGTACTTAGTGTTACAAATGGAGTGGATAGAATTTTTTGACGTCATCCTTATTATTACAAAAAAAATAATGCATGGGAGCAATGCACAATGTACAAGTAACGGATGGAAAAACAGTAAAAGATATACACCTAATGGAGTGTATGTATGGGTAATGTTACACATTTTACAGTTCCGTCTCATGGTAAGACATCCAATATCTGAGTTTCTGGAATTTAACTTTTCCATTACATTATCGGCGAAAAAAAACGAGACAGAAAGTGGTTGTGAAGGCGGATGATGGCGGACGTAGGACGTCACTACCAGGAGGAGGTCGAGAAGCAACACATTTTTACGCAGTGAAAAACACGAAATACATGCATGTGAATTTGGGCCGCTAATACAATTTTCTAAAGAAAATATCATTGTGGCGTGTAAATTATTCATAAGATTTTCCCTCTCGTGTAGCCAAAACGTATGGGTCACAAAACACATATTATGATAAAATATCGAAAAGAGAAGCTGAGCGGATAGGGGTATCTTTCTTCCTATTTCCCTTTCCCCATGAGTTGTCATTTCGTTCTATACCCGCAACGACTGACTCTGTTACAATGATCGGAAGCTTCCTGCTCCTTTGCTCCTTTACTCTTACATATCCAACTACATATACAATATACAGACCAAGCATGTGCCTAAACTAGAGAAAAATCATTGAACCAAGCAAAATATCCATCTTTGATATTTGTTTTCCAGATTTCCCTTTTGAAAATCAATGCCAGAGATTCAGTTATTAATGCCGACAGTATTCCACCCACTTTCGGAAATTGAGTTTTCATTTTATCGGAACAGTCAGATTGAAAAATGGCTAAAAAGGTTCATTCACCAGGTTATAGTATATTTAAAATTTTGAGCTGTGACTGCGTAGTGGCAAAATTTCCATAATTAACCAAAGAACTTTACAATAATAAAAAGGGCGAAGTTAACGGGGCAAATAGAAAACGTATTGTAGTTTAATTTTCTTGAATTTAATCCCATGAACCATGACATAATTCTGTATACTTTAAATGTCAACAAAAACCAGCATTTGCATTGTCAAAAAATAAAACTGTTGCTTCCTCACAACAAAAATCTTGAGGCTAGACTTGACTCAACACCAAAAGTCAAATTCAAAGTCATCCGATACTTTTAAAATTGGTTTGCTTTGTTGAGTCTGTAAAAGTTTGTATAGATTGTAGCCGCGAGCTAACAGAGTTTGGGCTACGAGCCGTCAAGAAAGAAAATAAGAATAGAGAATAGGTACAAATGGACGAATAGGGTATTCCCACAAGGCGTCGTAATAGAATCAGCTCAAGCAAAGATCTGTATTTTCAATGCCAGGAGATGTTAGGACGTACGCAGTGGCTTTGATTTCCTCTAGTTGAATGCTTGCATTGAATTCAATAGTCGATTCAATGAGGAGAATACAAGATACAGAACACCCACCAGCTCAAGAAAGGAAAAAGCAGCCTCCTAGAATCGAGTTGACTTTCTCTTTTCTTCTTGAGTTAAAAAAGTCGGGGAAGGTTGTATAGGTATGAGTAAATCCATTTTAAGTAGACGGTAATCCGCTTGAGTGGACTTGGCTTAGGTTTTGGTTTGAATCAAACTTCGTTTCCTCTCGGTGGGTCTCTTTTTGCCCCTATTTTTCAACGTACAAAGGAGCAGCAGGGGAAACTAATAGATAGATAACTAATAGAAAAGGCGAAGGGAGCTTTGCTTCTTCTTCTTCTTCTTCTTTTTCTTGTGCGATAAGACCATTAAATTAAATTTAGTAGACAACCTCTTTACATTTAGCATTTAGTAAAACGACAAGTAAATGAACCAAAATAAATTCGTTAAAGCTGGCTAAACCAAACACTACGTATTTCCATATGTTTTTCATCTATGCATTTTATATTTTATGTCAAAAATAAACTCTCGGAGCCAAAAATTAAAATATGGAAATATCTGTAAAATATAGTGCGTAATTCCGTTTCAAGGTCCAAATCTAGGGCTCATAACTTTTTTAGCGTCTTACCTCAGTGTAAATCAGCTCTGTCATTCGGGTGTTATGGGAAATTGTCTTACTTTTTTTTACAAGGAATCCCAAAAACGTCAATAGCTTATATTATTATGGCTTAAATCTTATAAAGCTTGCATAGCAAATCGTTTCTTTTCCAAGAAAAAAGATATGAAGTACTGGACGTGCAAACATTTGATTTGATTTGGCTAGAAGAGATATAGACATAATAAAAAAGCCGTTTGGTACACAGATCTGTTGGAATTTTTTCGCACCGTGAGGAGCACTGTGTGAATTCAAAGTTGTATTTACAGCTGCAGGCTGAGGCATCCTTCGTTTAAATATTGTATGTAGAATGGGGGTTGGTCCTAAATCTCAAATATTTATTGAAGTCCTCTCGCTTTCCTTGAAATGGCGTACGTACTTACATGCATCGTACATGCATCAAATCATGCAAGAGAAGGGACAACACCTAGCGTCATAAAGATAATAAAAAATTGTACCTGAAGAAGAAGAAGATATTGCAATTTTCTGTATTTTCTCCATTTCCCTAGGCGCACTTTCCTTCTTTATTGCAATAAATTTATGATGTAATCTACCTTCTGCGTTTTTGCAAAACACACAATAAACACAAAATTGAGAGGGTGGAAAGTTATTGAATGCATATTATTTCTTATGAAAAAGGGAAACAAATGAAAACGTGACTGTCATTGTTGGGATAGGGTAGAAATTTCAGAGATTGGATTCAACCATCTTACTGTACACTGTACACCTCTTTTCTATGAAACTGGAAATTTGGAAATGCTTTTCTATCCGTTATTCTCATTACTGACGTTGACGATAAATTAAAAGAAATCAAAGAAGAAAAAAATCATCATTAATAAAGGCGAAAGGTTTCGAAACATAAGTATTTTTAGAGCTGACCGAGTTTTATATTACCTATTAGCAACGTGTTGTGGTTTCTAATTCGTACGTGATGCACATACAAAAAATAATCAAGGTTACCTATATTTTTTAATTGTTGTACACTTCAATAGTCAGCCCCCAGTACAACCTGCTCTTTCCCAGGCTCCTACGTAATCTCTTGATGTTTATATCTGTAAATGCGATATAAGTTAGAATGTAGATTCTTTATTGTTACGTATTTTCTCTTGGGTAGTAATTTCACCCACCGCTGCGAATACAGTTTTAATATTGCTGCTCACCTGTTGACTCACAAATGTTGCACGTCATGCATGCAGGATACACAGGTTGAATTCGACACATTTTCACCGTCATCCAAGTTTCACTTTCACTTCCAGTCAAAGTGATGAAATCTTGGCAATTTTTGGTTGTATGGAAAAAAGTGCTATCATGCATCCCTAAGAAACTTGTAGCTAATGCCAATATGTAGATATAACTAATATACGCCAGTACCTTCCCATTTTCATCACATAAAAACAAAAATTCCAAAATGTATACGGAGCAGACAACTCCCACGCAGCCCACGCTGTTCATTCTCATTATTTGCAAAGAAAAGAATTTCACGAATTTTCAGGATTCAAGCGCATACAAATTCTAAAATTAGGTTAAACTTGTTTGTATACAGTCCTCCAGAAATAGCTGTAGAGATTTAACTTGGCTTCAAGCTAGACATGAGAGGATACATATTGTTGTTTTGCCTCATGATTTGATTTTTTTTGTCAAGGATTTTTCAAACAATCCTATTTTTTAGATTACGTAAAATACATAAAAATTCAAGTTCAAAAATAGTAAATAACTGCTGGAAGCTTAATGAAATACATAAAACTTATAAGTATGTACATAAACCTACCAAAATGACATAACTTACCCACATCTCAATTCACAATTTAATAAGTATTTGCACGTTTGTATATGCGCATGTTAGCCTTACAACGTCCACGTTGCTGATGATATTTCATTGTGTCAAAAGTCAAAACTGATTGAGTTTAGGGATTATTTTGCCCTTCGGTTTTTGATTGCAGACAGTTTTGCTTGTTGCCTGGATAGAAAACTCAAATGCGTCACAAGGTTGAAATTTCTTTAGAAGTACTGTGAGACAGTTCAATTGTCCACACGCGGACGGATAATTTTGAATATGAGGTCAAGGGTAAAAAGCAGCCATGGAAATTCATAGAGGCGGCCTTTTTGTGAAACAGCTATCTGGGCAAACATCTCTCTGCTTTCTCCAATGCTGGAAAGGAGACCGCCATGCGAAGTAGAGATGAGCCTATATGCTTATATATTATAAACTAAATATCTAAGTAAGTACCTACATGTGCGGAAAATGCGGGCAAAAGATTAGCAAGTGGCATGCAAATGAAAATAAGATAAGAATAATTTCAATTTCAAACATATGAGTGAAAGAGGAGCACACAGTAGATTTGAAACTGACACGCGCCTATCTCTGTAATTGCAGCTGCCCTCAGCAAGCTTCTTGAAGCGGTTAATATGTAATAATCGTTTGACAATGCGGAGATAGTGATTGCAGTCATTCATTCAGATTTGGATCATTTGACGTCACCCCCTAAAACCGCTTTCATCTGGTCTGAATTTATTCCACTAATTTCACAGTTGATGAAGGAACCTTTAAATTAGACGACATGTGTGGTCATTTAACTCTGATGATATGCAATCATGTATTTACAATGTTCATCATGACATGTCTAATTTTTATCCAAACATTGATAAGCATAGAGAATAATGTCTAGTTAAAAGCTTTTGTAAAAATTCTCACAATGTAAAGAAAACTAATTCTTTTGCCTATTATTTTACACACTTAGGCGGTTAGTTACATTGCCTGCATATATTTTCATCTTTTTGCTGAATATTTTTGGCGATATTTCCGCTATTCAATATAAAACTCGAAAGAACTTTAGGGGGAATCAGTCATATCTTAGAATATCGCCGAATGGTTCAGTAAACACGCCATTTCCTCTCCCCCGACTTTGAGATTGGATTGCGACATCAAAACAATTAAATTAAAATAGTTAAGTTATTACCACATCTTTGCATAATTTCCCTGACCTTTTGCCTTACAACTAACAGCTTCGCGCGGACAATTTAATTGTGTGTAATTAGCCCATGCGTCACAACATGATTTTCAAGAACAGCAGTAGTCAAAATACAAGATGAAACTCAAAACTTTATTGTAGCGCAAATAATAAACAATAAAATTATGGTACTTGCGTCGTTTTTCCGTTGAGTTACAATGGCAAAGCATTTGAAAACGATAAACAAAGATTAGGGATAGATATAGGTAATGATGATGTGTAATCCATGTACTACTACTTTTTTATGCGGTTTATGCAAGAGTTCAAATGGTACCATAATTCAGTCATAACTTCTTAGAACTATTGTGCAGTGGAATACTTATGAATTTTAAATGATACACCAAGGAATGACTGAACGTTTTTATTGTAATTGCTATACGCAAAACAGACTTGTTTTTAATTCTAGGGTCTCGTCTGTATCAAAATGTAGAGCAGTATAAAAAAAGTCTTTTGGATGAAAACAATTCCACAATTCCATGCATGCTTATCCAGGATGCATGAACTCAGGGACAGAGACGCGAAAATTGTTGTTTGTTTTTACAAAGAAGCCTTATTCATAACTTTTCATGCGGAAAAACATGGTCATTAGCGTAATTCATAATTATGTACTTATATGTAAGCTTGTTTGTTCCAGCCACATAATAGAAAAACAAAAGTTGAACATTGAACAGTGGTTTCCAAAATCCTGCTTTGTGTGAACAAGTTAATCTAACAATTATATTATGGATATTGGTCCACAATCCACAATACAATAATAAAAAGGAACCTCGGATAATTATCACATGTATCATGTGTACAGTGAATACTGAATTCCCTGAGTATATATTGTAGGATCAATCTTAAACTTTTACCGATTATAACTTGAAGGCATATTATGAACTTTTGAGAAGTTTTAGTTTATTATTTTACTATTTATGTTTTGACTTCATATCAATGAGCTTTTTTAAAACATGAAATGGAACAAACTATCTCAAAGTTTCACTGCATATGTGGACTCTAACCAAATCCAATCCAGAAGTGAAAAGTGCACTCTGGAGTTTTTCATTCATTGACTTTGAAGAGGTCTGTTTTGGTTCAGTCGTTTGAGTTTAACTCTTGAAAAGGCTTCTACATATTAGATAAACACATCTATGTATATTTACTCCTGTGCGTGCATACACTGATTTCTGTTACACAAAATTTGTGATTGACTTTTAAAGCATACACAAGTACAAATTTATTTGGGGGGAAAACAAAAACTCTATTGGCAATATACATTAATACCCTGCCATATTGCAACGTTATTGTATTAATAGTCTGAAAAAATTAATATTACACATTTTAATCGTGAATCAACATTTAATACCTTTTGATGTGGTTATAAATACTTTACAAATATTACAACCGGTGGAGCATTTGCACAGGTTAAACTACAGAGGATAACTTTTATCGTTTCATTTGTTTGAACCTGATAAAAACACTGATTTGTGTTGCATAACGGCAGTACATGACGATATTGTTCACGTTGTTGGCAATTGTACCTACTTACTTTAGGTTAGATTGCGAGAAGTGCATACAATTGATTGTGTTATTACTTATTTACTGCAGAGGACATTTCCCATTATATAGTCAGCTTATGATATACACTTTATCTTGTGTTTGTGACAGCCGAGATTTTGGGGAAAACAAAAAAATCATTAGTTTGTATAAAAGTTACTAGTCATAAACAAATTGTAGTAGATCGTTCAAAGTACCTTGATAAAGGATCGCAAACGTTACAGTGTTCTGTCCAAATATTTAAAGTGTCTCAGTTTCAATACCAAACTAAAAAAACTCATATCGGATTTTTTTAAAAATTCCGAATTCTGAATTTTTGTACAAAGTTCAAAGAATTTAAAACTGTGTGGGAAAAAAGTAGAAACTAATAGAAATACAATTCACAAGGACAGCTTCGTGAGCTCACAATTCCATATCTATATAAGACAACATCCAAACTTCAAAAGGTAAGTCAAGGAGGAAATTGAAGTTTACATTTTAAACTAGAACAACAGGAATGTACATAATGTGTGCATAATGAGAAAACTGAAATTGTAACTGGCATGAATAAACCCTCGGCCATTTTGTAATCAAACACGGGTTGAAGTTGAAGCCTGAGAGCAGGAACAGGAAACGCAAATCAAATCCAAATTGGATGCCCGCAGAAACCTCATTTTTTTACAACTTTTGCTCTACCAGACCATTTTCAATTGGAATTTCCCTTACCGGATACAATGTACAAATGTTGACTTACTGTCCTTTATGCAGCTGGGTAGAAAAACTTGTGGGAGAAATTGGAGAAGGGACCTTTAAATTATGTCCACGCATTTCAGCTTGAAAAAAGACGAAAACGAATTTCGCTTTTTTTCTACTGGAAAGAAGTTCAGGTTTATTTCCCCCCGCTTTTGTGATAGTTTTTAACTTGAGTTTACTTTTCTAATGACTTTAATTATTTATCCTCATATCTGTCAAATAACTGAGAATCCTTTAATTTCAAAGTTAAGCCTGTTTAAAGTTAAATCATTCACTCAACGCTATGCTTTTTGTGCAAATGTTCATTACAATATAAAGACAGGAATCTTTAATTTTTAATTTAAAACGGGAAGCAATACAGCAAAGGTTGAAAAAAGTTTTAAATGTCATGTGCCGTGACATTTAATGTTTTTTATTATGTATGAAGCAGAAAAAGAAAATAGTCACGCAATTCGGTGAATAAATTTTCTTTCGCGCTTTTACTGGTGTATGTATATTGTAACCAATGCTGTTATTTAAATATTGCTATTTTTACGTCCTCCTCGTTTTGCCAATTCAAACTTATAAATATTCACAAAGGCCGACCACATTTTCCTCGTACACTATTTGTTGCTCAGACCTAAAAGTCCTTTCGGAAGTCACGCCATTACTCATATTTTCTATCCATGCGTACTTATATTTCCAACTCTCAGATCTTGCCTTCTCCATTTCAATCTAATATCGTATCTAATGATTATTATAATGATTTCCACGTTTGAACTCAATTTTTGCTTTATCGTACGTCACGGCTATCTTGTCATTTGACTTTTTTTGATCTGCATTCTGAGTTTTCATAGAGAATAATCTACAGACAAAAAAGTTGCTTGCAGTTTTCTTAAGCTCTATCCATGATGAGGAATAACGAGGAAAATTTCATAGCTAAGTTGTCTAATTCCAACTTCAACTCGTGTCTACAAACAAATAGGCAGACGGATGATACTGCAGTGCAGTCATGGAAGTATTTATACCATAAGTTTGTTTTAGGGAGATATTCTTTGTGTTTAACTGCTTAGGATTCCACCATACTTCCACCCACGCCTTTATAGGTTATGTAGATATCATGCTGTAATACGGAACATGATATGCAGATAGACTGAAGAAACCAAAAGCCAAAACCAAAAACTAATTTGAATTACGCATACAGTATACAGTTGTAGAAACCTAGAAGTATTAGATTCAGCGCTCATCTCAAAGTTGAGTGTTGAGTGAGTGTTGCATACATTTGGATGCGAGGGAAGAAAAGTGGAGGAGGAACATAAAGAGAGTGAGAACGGGAGTGTTTGACGACAAAGGAAGAAAAAGAACTCGACTACGTTAATTAGATTTATGTACAAATTTCCTTTCTAATGGTATCTTCAATGTTGAGGGCAAATTCCTTCACCGCGGGTTGCTCATTTGATAAAAAACTCGGAGACATAAAGAGAAAGTTCTTAAACGCCCCCATTTTCCACCTCTATAATTTGACCAAATGTCAAACCTCTCTATTCATGAAGTAACTTTTTCTTTACTCCGTTCCGCTAACCACCACACACAAGTCATCGTCACCTTAGTTGAACTCCACAAGAATATCAAGTATCAAGGTATGTATGTATAGTTTATTCACTGGGCGGAGGGAGTCGGAAGAAAACACCGACATAAATAAAAGCCAAACCAAGCAACAAACTCTTTCTCTTATTGCATTTCACCTCAGTTGCTCCTTTTTTTGTTGTATGGAGCAAGCACTTTTCCTTTCCAATCCACATTCACAGATCTGTAATTGAGTTTTGGGTGGAAATCATAGTATTTTCGTTTCTGTCTACTCTGTAGAGAGAAACGAAAGCCTTCTCTGTCTCTGGTTTCTTTTATTCCGGGCATTGAGCTGAACGCCCTCCACTGTCTCCCTATTTTGTGTGTTACAGTGTAGTAACTGAATTTCATCGGTAGTGACATGGACAGATGGAAAGACGAAGGGGAAGGACAGGGCGTAAGTTTGTACAAAACACATGTGTATAAAACTCCCGTCCTTTTTCTGACCTCTCTATATATTTAAGTTCTGAAAATATAATGGAGAGGAAACGGAGTAAAAGTTAGGAAAACAACATGTGGGGAAAATCAATTTTCGGCCTTGCTCACTCATAAATTCTTAAAAACGTGACCCTTCGAATACTTGGACATTTTAACAGTGACAGCTAAGCATTATTTCTAATTGACTGGTACTACTATGAAGTTGACTTTTTTAAAAAAATTTATTACTCTCTTCATCTGACGTCAGTATTTTGCCAATAGTTCCTTGAAATAAATAAATAAGGACAATAAAGTTCTTACATTTTTAGAATTCCTAGTACGGTGAAAGTTATTAGTCGTTTTAGTTGGAGTACAAATAAGTTACAATATTTTACTAGAATTTCCAATATACATTAGATCAATAAACTTTTTACCAGGTTTGTCTTTTTATAGAATATGTATGTACACATTTATAAATGTATGGGCAACAGTGCATCGATCATTTCATTAGAGTAGAATTCGACAGATGAGCCAGGTGGTGCTTTATCTTTTGGCATCCACCAAAAGTAAAGCACTTTGGATTTTTGAAAAAAAGTCATGAAGAAAACCTCTGCGTGAGTCTCCTCCATTTTTCACAAATTGAGTGAAATAAAAGCTTTACTTCAAAAGTTTAGCCTTCCAAGAATTGCGTATTTTGGTCTAACGAAGCATTGCAAACCAAAAAGGAATCAAATTTTGAACCCAAACAACGTACTTTTCTGAAATCCGTAATTCAATACCTTCTCAAGAATAAACATAAAACACACCATGGTGGTGATAGATCAAAAATAACAGTATAGAAACTTTATCCATAACCATAACCGTATCGTTTGCCATAAAGCATACACATACACAACACAATGCCGTGCAATAATAGACCAGAATGATGTGACGCAAGACGTTTATTTTTCTACTCAAATGCGTGTGACACATCTACATCAAGACCGGAATAATAATGGTAATAAGAGTACTTGACTACACTTGTACATTCGACGTAAACCCGCAACTATTAAATACGCAGGAGGTATGACGAGCTCATGGAATGAGAAACAGGCGGTTGATACGTATGTATATATAGAATGCAATTCTGTCCACTCATAACTCTGTGAGGGAGTTTGATGTTTCGTGTTCATATTGAAGCCTGACGTGTGTGTGATGTGTATGAGCCTGAGGAGTCTGCTCACGTCCTGTCACCACTTGTTCACCCTCATTCACATTTCCCATATAACATTACGTCTCAATCAGATCAGAAACGCAACTGAGGTGGACAGAAATATAATATAAATGTCATGGAGCATCTCTCCAGCATTCAAATTCAGTCATGAGCCAAGACACGCGGCATATTTCACTGATAGTAAACTGAAAACAGAGGTTTTTGAATCAGCTTTTGAATTAACCATGTCAATGAATGTCAATTTTTGCCTTCCGATCAACACAATCCGGGTATTATCGCGTTTAATTTAATTGGTATTTCACGCTTTCGCAGTTGAGCTCTGCTTGCGTAAATCGTAAATCAAAAGTGCAGGGACAATGAATATTCCGGAAATGTTCAACTTCAGCATTCAAGAGCCTACGTATGTGTATGTGTAAACTACAGATCGGGTGAGTAGGAGTAAAAACTAAAATTGTGCTCTAGATTTGGAGTTTGATAATATGTACATATGTATGCATTCAGTGTGCCCAATATTGGCGGTTCAGGGATACGGCAAAGTGAAAAGTCCAAAGACTTTATCATTTCCACTCGATAAGCGCATGCTACCATAAACCCTATTGACTTGAGTTTGTTTGTTTGTGACGCGGGTGGATTACGTTGCTCTGAGTTTGAGGCACGGTGGCTTTAAAGTACAGGAGCTCGTAATTCATAATGTTGACTGTGACTCTGTGTTGTGTATGTAAAGTTGGAGTTTGGAGCACATTTCCAATCATTGTAATCAAATGAGTCATAATCCCGTATCTCTCTTTCTCTCTCTCTCTTCAATTGGAATACATGTGATTATCTTTTCAATCATCACAATCAAGACAATAAATAAAGAGGAAGAGACAGAGAATGGATCAAGTTAATCAACACATCTACCATGCCGTTACGAATATTATCTGAATTATGTAAATGAATGTAAACAAAGTACGTAATCACGTATTTACAACTAATGTCAGATAGTATGCATGTGCCCATCCATACTCAAAGTCATCCAATCTCATAAATACATCATACACCATTATGTGATTCCTAACTCTGATAACGATTGTCTCAGTAGCAACGAGCTTGATCGTGTAGTTAAGTGTTATTATAATTACGTAGGTGTAGGTTTGACATTAAAACTGTATTTCGATTGACTATAACGCAAAAACTGTTGTGAACTGTGCAGTGTATGTATTTTTTACTTCTATTTTTCTGTCTGCAGTCTCGTGTTTTGTTGTAATAAAGAAGAGGGATTGTTTGGTATTAAAATAAATGCATGCATCAATTATAAGTATGTATTAAATTTGCAAACTGTACAGTAAACGCGGCTTGTGCAAAAATATTGTGTAGCAACTTGGATTCTTGATAATGAGAGTTCCCCAAGGCTTTATGACAAATAATGAATGTTTATTAGACACTATGTCTCGTCGTTTGAGTGTCAAATAAAATAAGTACACATATAGCTTCAAGTTCTTTGCACGATTGAAATGCTGTAACCCGTCTATTTCCAGTTTTGAGAAGGGGAAATAACCTCTAGAGTCAACTAGAGAGCAAATATTGACGCAGTATGTAGTTTGATACATTCTTGTCAATTTTTCTAAAACTGACAAGGTGCCTGACAATGACTCTCTCAAAATACAGATATATACTCGTGCAAAATTTTGCAAATGATAAGGAAGAGCTAGTATTATCAAAACAATCCAATTTCCAAATATAGTATGACATTTGAGGCGAATTTTTTATTTTGATCGATGATTTTGAACATCCAAATTTTCCAAAAAGGAAAAAAAGCAGAAGACAGCAATACCAAAAAGCTACGCCACAGTGTAGCAAATGAGGAATAAAAAAGTCTGATTTTTTCATATAAAATTTAAGGCAGCAAACGTGTCGGCTTACGTTCAGAATACCCTGCATGCGAGAAGCACACAGAAGCAAACGTGCAATTTTTATAAAGGCCTGTCCTTTGAATGGCAGTACAATCATTTTTGGTTTAGTTTTTAGGCTCACATGTGAGCTTACGTTACCTTATGCACACATGTACTTCCTGTATTCCGTGTTTTGTTTTGTTCCCGGATTAACTTCTCGTGGTTGCTCTTTTGTGGCTTTGCTCACGTTTGAGCTGACGAGTTTGACTAATACTCGACAGCCAACTTGTTCACTACAGCAACCAATGTTTGAATCCCGTCCATTGACTCAATGCCCAAAAATGAACGTGTAATAGAGAATCAAACCTCGCGGAACAAAACACACGCAGATATTGTATTTATCTAGACAAAATCAAAATTAAAACCAGAGTTTGAATTAAAGAGAGGATGAGAGAGAGAGAGAGAGCGAGTGAAAATCCAAGTCGAGAATTTCAAATTCAGTTTAATGCCTGTAAAATCAAGTGGGTTGCGTCAATTCTACCTCAAGACTCGGGGACATGAGCTAATTGAGAAGTTTCCCACCGCAGAAAAGTAAGCACGCAACAACTTGAAAGGAAAAACAATAATTCATTTTCAATTTTCACCTCTCGATTTCAACACATGACTTGGTGATGTAACTTTTGCTATGATGAACATTTCCCTTGTGACGTTAAACTTTCCTTTTTTTACTATACATTTTTCTGTAAATATTTTCACAAGTCAACATATTATACAAGAACTTCAAACACTTCTCTCTATATTGGCGCAGATTTTTCCGAAATAGAGAGTTTAAACCCATTCTCGGTCACTGCACTGCGCTGGTTATGGGGTTTCCTTTCCAAGCATACAATACAGATCAACAATATTAATGTGAAATGACGTATAAACTCCCCCTCTACGCGCATTTACATACGTAGACTTACCGAATCTTGACAAAATGTATTGTGTGTACATGGGCGGAAACAGGAATATGTACTTGTTTGAGGCAAACGGGGTTTTCGGATATTGACAAACGTGATTTTGTCTAGAGTGCTGTTCCTGGATGTCTTAGAACTACATGATGACTCTTCGGATAAACGATTCAAAATTCATGAGCCTCCCATCGCATTTTATGCTAGATGAAGTGAAAGTCGGAAGACTCGATTTGACATCAAAGTGCAAAAAGCAAACGTATACTTGCAAAGAACTTCCTTCTTCATGTCGTCCTTGATATACTTAAATACATACACACAATATGCTAGTTGACGTCGGCATTATTGCAGATTTGCTTTGGAATTTCTTTTGACTTTTAACCTTATTTGTTTGTTCCACTGTCAAATGGCAATGTACCGCCGCTGTATGTTCTCGTATCTGCTCGTGTATGACATGACTCAGCATTCATAATGACTACTTATGCATTATGCAATTGAAGCAATTTTATGAATAAAAATTGAACTTTCTACCCGTGCCATACACAAAAAAAACTCAATCAATATATTATGTACGTGTAAAAAGAGCGCGTGCTGAATTTATTACTTTTTCTGTATTTAGCATCATTTATAGCGCATTTAAAATAGAAACCATGCAGCGTTTATACTTTTCACTATCTACACACTCCACACACCTTTGCTTTGTTTATTAGGGAACTTGTTTTTGACGTAAACGGTGCCATTCTATCCTTCTACACTTTTTTCCAGCCGCACATTATGTAGTGTATGTGTACACTGTACAACTATACAAAATCTACAATTGTCAAAATCCATATTGTGTAACTGCCTTTTCGTTTCCCGTACATTGCTTAGGAGAGAAAGCCAGAGAGACAGTATATGTATGTGTGAGAGAGGAAAATAATAGCTCAAGTGCTTGGTTTTTGATGCTTCAAAAGTGTTGGATGTTGTATTGTGTAGTTTTCTGGAAAAGAGTTTCTTAATAGAATGGGGAAAACTATGTGGAACGGCTATATATACATATGTATAGTGGTAGCCACATATTTATATGTATATTAATTTAAGCTAGCCTTTGGATTTTATTTTCTTTCTTTCTCTCCCTTCTTCCCCCTGAGAAATGTTGTTTGTGTAAACCCCTTTGAAAGAATGAAAATATCTGTTAAATTTTACACATGTACGATGTATTCTACAATCTTCTTGTGAAAGAAGGCATTGAAAATACCCCGTGCAATTGTCTAGATCCTTTCGAAGCAAGCACATAGTAGAAGACAGAAAATGTAATAAAAATAATAAAATAAAAGGAAAAACCTTTTTTACGTTTCACTAAAGTTTACTTTTAAATTTCTTTTCACAAATGTTTAGCCTCAATCAGAACGAGAATTCGAGGCTTTCACTGAGCATTACTGTTCCCACTCTCTTTTCATAGTTTTTCCCGTGTATTGTATTGTAACCGTAGGTTGCACAATATATACGCGTACACATAGATACAATGTGGGGGTGTGGGGAGCCAAAAAGAAAAACAACCGAATTGTTCACACTTCTTGCACCTTTTCTCCATATGTACATACCCTTTTATATAAATAGGTACATGTTGTACTTGGAGATTTCAAGTAATTACTTTCCACCAAATATGTATACGCTGGATGAACATACATACAAGCATAATGTATTCGCTCATTCCCTTTGATTTGATTTACTTAGTTCATCTAGCGTGCCAAATCCTGTTCTCCAAAGGGAACTTTCTCCACGCTCACAAACGTATTTAGTTTCTCTCGTCCTCTCTTTGTTTTCTCTACTCCTAGCAAATCTGTAGAATTTACAGTACAAATACAAACTTAACTGTAAGATAATGGATGCCTTTGAGCTGACTGCATTGCCGATTCTCATTCCAATAAAATTGTCGAGTCACATATGCGGCAATATCGTGTGTAGAACGATGGTATCCAAAAAAGGCGGAGAAACTGTGTACACACATTTGTACATTTTACATGCATGTATAGACAGACAATTTTGCAATGAGTTTGAGAAAAAAAGCCCAGTGTGGCCACTGATGTTCTCGTTTTATTAGATCTTTAACGCCTTCAGCTTTGATTCCCTATTCCCTTCCTTATTCCTTATACACACGGTTACTTAAAGCCTTTCTAGGAACTTGGGATTTGAATTTTTTGTGCACATTTTCTGCATTTTGTAATTTTATCTCCATGAAGTGGAGCAAACGAAACGATGGATAACTATAAACTGATAATGTAAAAAAGCAAAACTATAATAGTATGCCTTTAGCCGTTAGCTGTTTGACTCACGTTTTTATAAACATTTGAAAGAAATGTCCTGTAAAGATTTTTTACTCGCGGTGACAACCAGAGGGAAAGAAAAAACTCCAACTGTTATATTTATTTTTGTGTATAGATGATTAGATTGCAAAATACGAAACAAAATCTAAAATACACTGTGATTTTGTCATGTTAATTTCGTATATATGGCTAAGTCGGAGCCGCATTTCACATTTTCAAGAATAAGTTTATCATTTCTTATTGAAGATCGACGGAAAATGTTACCAAGCCGATAAACAGATAGATACATAGCCATAATGCAAAAGTGCAAGCATGTGTGAACAGGAGAAAAATAACATCATCATTCAGATTATACTTTTGCTGGTGTTTGTCAAATCTTATTGGAAAAAACATACATCATGCAGTATTTATTTATGCGGAAAATGTAAGAAAAGGAGAAAGTATGGACAAAATTCTATGTTAGAGATTTTCGAGAACGTTGTCGTGTTTGGTATATGTCCCATTTTATGCATGCAGTGAGGTTTGCTTTGTATTAAAGATGAAATTAATGTCAGATATATAATATTTTCCGCATAGCTGGAAGGTAAATATGTTAATGGAAACCAGGAAAGCACATACGCATAGAAATAAGTAAGTGACACTTCGGGATATAAAAACTTGTCAATATTATCATCACTATATCAAAGTTTAGTTTGTACCATCATAATTACTACAAACTTGCATACTACATTCATGCAGAAGATTTGTAGCCCTACTTGTGGATCGTCAAAATCTTTGAGAGTTCGTAGACAGTTGTTCTGTTGTGTCGCGAGAGATGAAGCCTCCCGCGCTCCTTTGGAGTCTCTGACATTTCCCAACATGGTCCCGGGGAATAGAACAAGTATACTTAATAAAATGGAGAAATGTGAATAGTCATGTATAGTCTCACTGGTATTTAATCCAATTTTAATCCTTTGTTACATAAATTCATATGGAGGGAAAGCGAGAGCTGGTTTTCATGTCCGATTTTAAACTAATTACTAATTAGTACTCGAACACGTGGATGTACTGCACTTCCATTTAGTTTCAATTATAATTCTTTTTAATTAGCAGTCCTCATCAATGAAAAGTTATTATTAGATTCTACAAATAGACTAACGACTTTTCGTATCTAATTTTAGCATTTTAATTCATGTTCTTTCTCATTTGCCTGATAACTTACCATGTGAATCACAAGCTATGATTTTATTATAACTTTCAAACTTATTGTTAGCCAGTAAACAAGAAGATTTGAGGTAGAATATCCAAAGTACAAAGAATTCGTATATTTTTGTAGTTTGAGACCATTTACACCTAGCATCTTGTAAACCCAAGTGGCGAGCTCGAAATTTCTTGAATACATAGTTTTTGTAGCTAAGGGTTCATTTTTTGAAACATTAAAATATTATATTTTATACTTTTGGCCGGTTCTTTTGAAAACTGCTATTGGAAAACCTATCAGTACATCAAAACTAATCTTTTAAAAGAAAGTTTGTTTCGTGGAAAAATTGAATGCTTCTCATTAAGAAGAAAGAATGCACGAACTTTTTTCAATGTTATTGAGGTTGCCCTAGTAATATCAAATATGTACAGTAATTCTGTTTCAGAGTTTGCAGAAAGCTGAGCTTCTTCATGTTCCCTCAAGTTATTGTACTTTTTAGACAAATGAAAGACGCCAAACGCCAAACATTATTTACGATATTTTTATCCGTGATTATTTTTACACACACATACACACACTTTTTTCCAATCGTTTTTGTAATTAAGAAACTTAAACTGTTTTTCTGTTATTACCAACTAATTGTGGATTTATCTTTCGTAGATACAACATATTTAAGTACAGTACTTTCCAATTCTCCATTAGAAATACTGTAAACAGGTACTGTACAGTCAAATAAAACAAAGTCAAAGTCTTGATAGTGCGATGACTTGAGTAAAACAACACTGAAGATCAATGCTGAACCAAGAAAAGAAACTAAAGCCAAATCCAACTTTTGTTTTGCCAAAGTTTATTCAAGGTCAAAAAAAAAGATACAATACACAAAAAATATTGAGATATAACAAATCCCTGACGGTCTATTAATGATAGCAGAAAATTAAGCCTGCAACAAAAGTTTTGTAGCTCGTGACTATTGCATTATCTATTCTTCTTTGTTATCAGAAGTATTTATTGTGCAGTGAAAGCATTCGTACGCTTAAGTAAATGACGCAGAAAATCTATGTATAAGATCTCAGTCAGAATCAGAATAAAAAAATTGGCCGGAAATTAAATGATGATAATAATCTTAGTAGTCTTCTTACATTTGGAAAGAATCACAGATCAAAAGACAATTGATCAGATCACAGACCGGTGGGGGAAAACACAGAAAAAACAGAAAAGAGACTTTCTCTTGATGTAAAACAAAATACAAAAGTAAATCTAGTTAATTTCATCTAATCAAATATCTTCCTACACTCTTTGTTACTATTCGTTTAAGTATGTGTGTGTCGTTTGTATCTCTGGCTCCTGTATCTCGCCCATCCTCCTTTTTATTTGTATTTTATTTGGCATTGTATCCGTGAACTTGGGAATCTCTCTTCACACCACTACGTTTCGCCCTGCCGCTCCAACTTGCTTTCTCTTTATATCCCATATGTATGTATACTAAAGTAGCTAGACGTGCAGAATATTGAAAGTTTCCAGCTTGAAGTTCATAGTCCGTATAAACACATGGGGCGAGTCGATCGTACAGCTTAGATTGTAAAAGACATAAAACATTCAACGATTTTTCCACCGCTTTAGTCAAAGCTACAATCTACTCGAACTTTCCTATAGTTTGTTTCTTTTCGTAAATACATACATACATATAGGAAGCTGCATAATATAAGCTGGGATAGAACAGAAAAAACAATAAAACGGAAACAAAGGAGCTAGAGTTTGATGAAATAGACATGCGGATTAACTGTGTAAGACTACATAACGCTTACTTATCATCTCCAGACAATTGATGGAGCGTTTTCTAATTCCTTTTTAAATAAGTAGGAGTTGACTCGAGTGGTGATGACCCTCAAGATAAAAAAAGGAAATTCCTGTTAATTCCAACTCCTTATCCTTGATGAAGTCGCTGCTTGAACTTTCACTCGTTTATACATGCAAAATATATACTAAAGGAGAGAAGGAGAAAGTAATAGAGAATGTATTATATAAACGGACAAAAACTCATAAATGCTTATCTAACCCTGAATGGAGAGGAGCTAGGAGCCAAATAATTTAATTTCTTTTCCATTCTGCAATTTTTCTTTCACTTCATTACATTTTATTCATTATTCTACAATGGTATGACGGCCATGAAATATTGCCGTATAGTTTTCCTACTTTTACTTTTTCTGTACTTACTTTTTCAGCTTCTTCGTTTTTTTCTTTCTTTCTTTCTCGAGCTCGTCCTCGGTTGTCTATTTGCGGATGGATTGTCTTAAAAAATAAAATAAAAGTAATTAAAACTGGAGCAATCAAAAGTCTATTCAAAAACGTACATCAAAGCTGAAGGCACAATAATTGTGTGGTATGCAATATAAGATGAAGAAAGATATAGATGGAGAAAGAGAGTAACGGGGGGAAGATTGGAAACTTTTTTGAAAGAGAAATTCACAGTTTGAGCTCTCCTTTTCTTCTGCCGCTTTTTCTTTGGCCCTTTCAATTCTTTCCTCCATTCTTTTATGCCCGCAATACCTCTTTCTATTATGTATTATGTACAATATTTTTTCGCACTGTACTGAGCTGTACGCCTCAGTTCAAATAATGGATTTCATTGGTCACACACACACGTACAATATAAACGGTATAATGTAAAAACGGCACGGTGGATTCTTACGTATATTGCATTGTATGTTTTGTATAATATCGTTTGTAAGTTTTATCTGCGTGAGAAAAAAGATTTCTTTTGGCTCTTCTTGCTCTCTTCCTTCACGTTAAAAAACTAATAATCGAAAAAGAAGTGTCATTGCTACTTGGTTTACTTTTTCTCGTGAAAAGCTTCCATTGTCCGCCCAGATGTTGTCACTTATATTAGGAATTTTCTCTTTTTCTTCTCTCCTCGGTTTTAATAAAGTTTCCTAGAGTCAAATCGTCCTCATTTTCTTTTTTTCTCCCTGGTTCTGCTTTTTATTTTCCTCATACTCTCTCCTTCGCCCATTCTTTAGAGTTCCGAGTATTTATTTACTTGTACGATTATTTGTGCTTACGTCTGGCTCCTGTTGTTCAAATACAGAGTATACTATGCATGTAGATCCAATAGAGAAAGCACGTCAACAAGACAAACACGGAAAGTGACAAATACAAGATTGCTATAGGGAATTAACTGTCTACGTGAGCGGGGAAAATATTCAACATTTCACAAACGAAGGGAGAATCGAAAATGAGAATCATTCTTCGTCCTTCTAATTTTGATTAATTAAAATGCAACAACTTTCTCCAATTTTTTACTCTGTCGAGCCCCAAATTCACTGTCATATCATGGAGACAAAAACTTTTGTGTTTTTTAATTTGTATCTGTGAATAATACAATAATTTATTCATGCATTCATTGATCATGACGTTGACGATAATGATCATGATGATGGTCCTTGAAAGTTTCCCATAAAACAATCGGACGTTGTCTTCTTCTTCTTGTTATTTTCCAAGCGTATTCCCTCTTCATTATCATCTATTTGTATTGTGTTGTATAAGAGACACTGATATACACGGTGGTGTTGATATTATTGAATGAAATTGAAATGAAGGGAATCAAATGTAAATTGAACCGGGAGATGGTGAATGAATTATTAATTAGACGGCCTTGTTGATTGAAGTAAAAATGAAAACAGAGTGTGCAGGAAAATACAAAGCTGCCAAATTATTCTGTTTTCATCTCCTGTTTTATTTTCTTCAATTCCCTGACATGTTTACTAAGGTAATAATATTAATCAGAGCAAATGTGGCGCAGTTTTTGAGCAGGCAAGGTTTCAAACGGAAACTTGAGACTGGGCGATTGAAATATTCCATATTTTGGAGTAGTTTCATCTTTTCTAACTTGGTGTAATTGCGGGATCGATCGATGTGTGTGTGTTTTGTACAATATGATAGATTTGAAATGACTTTTTTGATAAAAAAATCTTTCAACTTTTTACTCTGATAAAAAGGCACATGATTTCCGAGGAAACTGTACTTTTTTATAATGTCATGACTAACTGATATATTATTTATTTATATTTCTTTGGATATGTACTGCTGATAAACGTCGTTCAAAGTTTACTGTTTACGGCTTTACATGACGAAAAGCTTTGAAGATCCTCGATAAAATATGACACAGAAAATTATGCTGATTCTTGAAAATTAAGCAGTCTTTTTACAGTTGTAGGTATTGACTGCTTCCCCTTAGAAAAAAATCTTGTCAAAAAATCTCATGAGATTTTGACACGATTTTGGTCGAAAATCTTATCAACTTTGAT
>JAQIVE010000996.1:0-28908 GCA_034698285.1 Sminthurinus bimaculatus
TGGCGAAAAAATTTGCGGGCGAAGCCCGCAAACAAATTTCTGCTATTGCGGGCCTTACAGAAAACGGATGCATGGTACAACATACATCAATGAAATCTAAACTTGCCTCTCCCATATGAGGTTTGTAAGCTGAGTATGACCTGGGACTTTCCCCGACTCGCCTAACCAAGAGTTGAATAGTCTTGACGGTTCTAACAACAGTATTTCTTTTTTTGCCTTTGACTCCCATGATCTGATGTTGATGTAAGATAAAGACAAATACTTAATTAGGCAATTTATTTTATTGTGTGTATATTGTAGAGATGAAAATTTTAAAACTGACTGAGAAATAATACAAAATAAAGACAAACTAATTCTTGCAAACAAAAGCTGTGTACTCACTTCATTCGTTACCACATAAAATCCCTCCTCAGGCTCCTTCACCTGTCCATACTTTGCCAGGGCATCTTCCCATGTCATTCCTCTTGAGTACAATAATTCGGTCAGGGTCAAAGTGGATGAGTCGTGGAGGCGATATCTTGTCCTTGATGTTATTCGTAGGGATGATGGTCCAAAACGCTGAATCCTACTTTTCCAGTCGTCTACTCAAAATAACAAAATGAGAGTTTACTTTTACTATAAAAGTAAAAAGTAAACACTCATTTTACATAAATTAGAAATTAGATAAACGAATTATACTGTTGTACTTTACAAAATACACTAGATGTGAAAAATACTGGCTCAAGCTCATAATAAAATCAAAACAAAGAGTAAGTTTATATTATTAATTATTATTGTTCTTACTTTTAAATCTTAGAATTTGCGGATGATTATTACTCTCGACAAAATTATGCCAAATGAATTCCAAATCAGCGCAAGAAGAAGACATTAGATCTCCACATGAAAAACGTCCATCGATATTGGTACCGGAATTTAGGACTGGAAAGTAGTTGGAAGGAAAATAGAAACTCCGTCCAATTTTTAAAATATGGAGCACCTTGTGGAATTTCCAGACGGCTTGAGCAAAGGAGTAGAAACCTTCAATACCAAATACAATCAGATCTTGAAGGTTTGGGAAAATCTCTAGTAGTTTGTCGGTGTCAGGAGGACACATACTTGAACTGTTGATTAAAAGTCTCTGAACGGTTGGGATTTTATCAGTTGCTGCAAAATATATTTGCCATGAGGCTTTGGTTGCTTTTGAAAAGTCGATGGAGAGGGAGTTGAGTTGTGGAAAGGAAGCGGAGAATAAGGAGCCTCGCGGAAGGAAAGATTGAGGCCTTTCGTCATCATTTGTAATCCAATCCTTGACAACCTTCAAACCCATGTGCTGGACATTTTTATATACTGGAAGCTTGAGGGATGGATCCCATGGGAAATTCTGGAACATCCCCATTTTCACCACGGATTTTTGACACGACGATGGGAGTTGTGACAACATGCTGGTAGAATATCCGTCACCCATGTCGATGGTCTTGAGGTTCTCGGCTCCTTTTAGCAATGCGAGGAGCAGCTTTTGACCTGCTTCCGTGTCACACTGGAAGGTAAGGTTGGTCAAGTAAGGGAGTTTAATATCTTCTGTCAACCAGAAATAAGGTCCGCTCCGCATTCTCAAGATCAACTCCTTAACATTAATTGTATTGTTCTTGAGAATATGTCCGATTGTGTCCAAGGTTGTGGCTTTGCTACTGAATCCTTCTACTTCATCCTCATCTTCGTCGTCACTGTAACTCTCACCACATCCACAACCACATCTCCTCAACCTCCTCTCATCATACCTCGTGGAGTAAAAGTTGAGATAGCTCATGGAAGATCCATAGCTGGAGAAGAACCGCTGGGCATCTTCATTGTCGAGGTTCCCATTGTAAAATTCATATCGACTACATGGGAAATTTGTGGAGGATCGCAAGAACTCGGTGAAGACATCTAAACTTTTCCAGTTGCTTTGATCGAGGAAGTAGTGATTTGAAGTTGAGGAAAACTTGAGTGTGACTTGTCTTCCGAGAAGAATTTCACTTACAATGTTGTTCCACCGGGAGTTGACTAAACGGCATTGGAGCAAATTTTGAATGGATAGGTAGCTAAATATAGCCTTGGACAACTGTAAATGATATTCAAATGTATGTATGATTCAATATATTGCATTAGAATACTTTGAAGCAATAAAAACATAATATATAAACACTATAATCAATAATCAATGTTACGGGGTTTTCGGCTTATTATAATGCTTGTTTTTCTAAAATTATGTATTAGTCATGCGAGTTACGTTTTTGGTACAATAATTGTAAAATTTTGTTCTTGCACCCATAATAATATTATTTCTATTTTTTCATGTTATATGTTATTTACCAAATTGCATGATACATAATACACAATTAGGTATTAACAAAAAGTCCAGTCTACTTTGCTCCAGACAAAAGTCTGGAGCAAAGTAGATTAAAAATTAAAATATCACTCACCAAATGATTCCCAAAAACTTTCTTCTCTAGCTGGGCTACCTCATTATCATCGAAATTGTCCATGTTCCGTGACATCATTCGGTGGTCATCTTCCTCCTCATTCATTATATTTTGTACACTCTCCTTATTCAGGTTCCATGACTTTAGCTGTGTTAAAACTTGATCCAGCTGCATAAAAGTTCAAATTTTATGCATTTAATTCCATGAATAGCAAATAGTATAGCACAATCATCATTTGTGAATTATTTTTAAACGTGTGGATCTTTTATAATATTGTGATGATGGCTTCCTTACCTCATCCGAATCGAAGGAGTCAAAAAATTCGTGCATAAAGTTGACCCAGGCACCTCTTACTCGATTAGCTGTCGCTAATATGGTAGTAACTTGATAACATAAAATATAAGGAACAAAATATAATCGTTACTATGGTTAGAAAAGCATTGTAACTAGGGTTACCATAATACCTTCCTCATTTGGTTATCCCCATATAATATAATGGGAAAATAGTTATAGGCCCCAAAACAAGTATTTTTACATAGGGGGAAACCCCGGTAATGTGTGGTATGCAATGTAAAATTACTGTAATGTCACTTTTGTGCACGTGTGCACATCACATCTATGTACTACATAGTTACAATGTACAGTAATACATTAATGTACTTTCATCTTTCATGCATGCAGAATAGATTGTAGAACTAGCGATACAGGATTTTAGCGAAAAGTGAGTTTGTAAATACCGAAATGATGGGAACATAAAAAATATACTTAAGGATAATGAGATAATGAGTGTGATTTCTAAATTCTTACCATTTCTTCCTTTTTTTGACACAACCCCAAACTCTGGATCTTCCTGGTCAACTTTCATTCTAATCTCTGATCTGAACTTTGATTTCCAAGTTTTACGCAAGTTAAATAATGGTAAAGAGCTAGAACAAGATGCAAAATAAATACAGAACAAAACTGAGCAAGCAGCAGAACACAAGAGCCAACAAAATCTAGACTGATGACAGAACAATACTCAACAAGGTGAGAGATGATAGACAAGTCAGAACAAGTTCATAACAACACAGTATTACACACAGTCATAGAGCAAACTTGTCGGGCGACCTGTAGACTGTAGAGGAGAGAGGAGAGACTCGATTCGAAATTTTATGAACTCGGAATCTGGATTCCAGATTCAAAATAAAAACGACTTTCATAATTTGAACAAAGGTCGAAGGCCATTCAAACAAAAATGGTGGAATGTATCTATAGGTGATACTTACTTGATAATGCTTTATGCTTTGCTCACTACTCTTGATCAGTTTTACTCTTAGAGTATTTATAACATTGTTGTATGTTATTGTTATAAATACTCTAAGGTTTTACTTTTTGCTCATATGTATTATGTACATCAAATATTGTAGGAATAAAATCAACTAAAAGCTAACAAGTGGCCTTCTAGGACACCGAAGTGTATGGCTAATGGCTAGTATTTAGGCTTGCTGTATTCTGCACTACTAACTACGAAACTTGCTACCACTTTCCCTATTCCCAAGCAATCACCGGTTTTGTTTTAAGATTTAAGATAAAAGTACAGACAAAATGGTTTATTTAATAATTTTGAATTTCACATTGATATTATTTCATTATGTCATATTATTATTATCTATCGTAGCGAAAACTGAGCATGAACCTATTTGGTAATTTTGTGAACTGTGAACCTACTTTGTACCTTGTGTCGTCCCTTGTTAATTGACTATTTGGTATATTTTTGAAATATCTTCTTCCGAGTAAACTACATACTTACGTACTTACTTAAGGGTTTTCTGACTGAGCTTCTCAAAGATTCCGGCTCTGAAGTCTTGAGTCGTGAGGTCTTAGCAGCTAATAAAAGGATAAAAAATGAAACAAAAGACACCACCAAAATATCTATAACTATAATACAAGCTGCAACTATGTACTATGTTAAAATAACCCAAAGTTATTATAAATGCATATTAAATATTATTATTATGATGTTGTATCAATGTTACTTGACTAAAGATCTTTAGTCAAGTAACCTTGATGTTGTAGTACCAATTATTATATTAGCTTGACATTTGACATAAATAACAAAAATCGTATCAAAGCTTCAATCCTTTGAGGGTTCCACTTTTATTCGAGCTTTGATTCTTTTGGGATTCCGGAACCCGAAAAACCAAAGCAAAGAAAGAAACTGCAGATGAAAAATGAAAAGTACAAAATAAAAGTTTCTTAGTTAACTCGATTGATAAATAGGCTAAATACTATTATACTAACGTCGACAGCTAGTTTGTGTAAGTTTGTGTGCTTACTACGTAAGTACGTATGTATTATGTATTACATATTACGGAGTTTTTAAACACATTACACATTACACATGTTGCGTGTTGCGTTCTTACATTTAACAATTTAACATGAATAGTACTACTACTACAGTTTATAGTTTATACACTTTACACACTTGTGAACTACAGAAATTTTAGAATGAATCTCCTAAGAACTTTGAAACATCGGTTATATTATAAGAGCTCATTTTTAGTATTAAAGTTGCTCTGAAGTAAAAGTAAGTAAAAGTTGAACTTTTTGCAGAGAGTTGCACTTCCTGTTTAATTCGATACCTAATATCTAACTGCAACTTTATACACTTTAGTTATAACTAGTGACTTAATAATTTTATCGAATTCAGGCCAGGCCTAGACAAATATCACTCATTTTTACACTTTTTGTCTGATTATATTAGCACAGTATCAAAAAATACTAAAAATTATAATTATTTAAGTATACTTCCATCTTCCATGCCGTGCCGATTGAATCTACTTAAATGTGTAAACGGCTAGAACTTTGGCACGTTGAAGTATTTTCGCTTTTTTGCAAAATATTTTCACAAATTTGGTTCAATAACTATGTCTAAACTGAAAAAGTTAAAGTCCTAGGTCGATTAAAAGTAAAATTATTACACACACGTATTTAAGTCTTAATTTATAATGTGATAAATGTAGGGTGGGAAACTTTAGGTACAAATATCTCAGAATCTAACGATAAGAATGCCTGGATGGATAGGATTGATATTAGTTTACACAAATAAGTAGATACTTTTACTTTTCGCAAAATACTTACTACTTACTTAAGTAATAACAGTTTGTTGCATGTTGGATAATATTATTTAAAGTTCAATAATAATATATCTAGAAAAATGCACTTTTAACTATAAGTACTTACAGTAAAATGTGCTCACCGTGAGTACAAGAGTACAAGTTAACTTCAATTATGCAACGTGTACTTACTTCAACGTGTACTTTTAGTAGCGTCTCAGCGATTTCATCGCTCATCTGCAGGTTTTGTTCTTTCATTCTAAAAACATTTTTTGTATTTTGTATCGCGTAATCTTGTACTTACCCTTCTTCTTTTAAGAATAAGACTGACCGCTTTATATCTGAGTAAATCATTATTTTCGTTTCTCGTTTAAGTTAACTACAATTAAAAATCATGTACTAATGTACTGTAGTTGTATATTGTGTAGTGTTGTAAAAGTAGTAAGTAAAGTATTAGTGTATTAGTACTTTGCACTTTGCAGTCTCTCTGTCTGTGTAGTGTGTTGACCCTCAGGACTTGAGAAGATTCAAAATGGAACTAAGATACTGTCTAGGCAGGTTCAAAGACCTCTCTAGTCCACATGAACTGTCTCGTTTTCTTTGTAATGTATTTAAGTACACCATAGTATGTAGTACATAGTTGATAGTGTAAATAAGTATGTAGAGGGTCATTGACTTTTTAATACACATCACAAATTGCGAGTCATCGGCCTTTGTCAACGAAAACCCAGACACATAATATTTTCTTCAAGTGTTCAAGTGTCAAAATTTCTCTCGCTCACTTCTGTCTTGTCTTCGGAGAGAAACACACCGAGTCGGTTTTTTAACACTCTTTTCTCTCCTCAACTTGAATCAAACTTGGTTTTCACCACCTTCAAAGTTTTCAAAGTCCACTTTCTACTGGAACACCAAATACTGGATCTTCTGGACAAGTGCCCTTAGAAAAGAATTCAGGTAAAATTTTATAAATTATAAAATTGAAAATAAGCATTTATTCTGATTTCTGATTATTTGGTTTGTAGTTAAATATATTAGTGGACAATAATATCCTTTGTCTTTTTGTAAATTTCTCATGTAAAAAGAGGCTCTCTGCTCTCTGCTCTCTGCATCTTTACTCTCTTTCAAAGATTAAAGATTAAAATTATGTACATTGTGTAATTTTGATTAAGAATGGGGGTTATTTATTTGTACTTTGTATTTGTGTGTATCTACTTTTATGTATTTTATGTTTCATGATTTATTCTTTATTCTTATCATATGTATGTACTATGTGCTATAATACTATAAGTAACGTATTTCTTTGAAATTGATATTTGAGATATAAAATCTCGTAGAACAACATGGTGAGATTGAAAGTTTCCCTGAGTTTTTAATCTTTATTTTTCTCTCTATATTACACGCTTACACTTAGTGGGCCAGAAAATGCTATATTTTGTTGTTGTTTTTGGCTTTTGAAGCTTTTGTCGACATACATCTTAACATATACCTTTTCTCGTCTAAAAAACCGTTAAAAGTTAAAAGATAGATTTTCTTAATTGTTTGAAAGTTAAGTATATCCATCATCTATCATCACACCTTTTTAGGTTATAGTATTTGGAATTTAGAGAATATTTGAGTTAATTTCTCTGTTTTCTAATTTCAGGACAAAATGTGGTCGGAGCGAATGAGCGAGAGAAGCTTAAGTGAGACCAGTTGGACGACCTGTACTGATGACCTCAACATTAGTATGAGTTCCGGGGAATGCTCTTTGGTATGTTCAAATTATTTTTATGTTTCATTGATTGATAGGCAACAAGCAAAATATATTATGTACGTTAACTTTTTATGTTTTACACAAACATTTTGGCAATTATTATTATGTAAGAATAAGGAAGATTTGTAGATTGTATCCTAACTAAGCTTTTAGCAAGTTCGTATTTTCCTAATATGACAAAATTTAAAATACAGTTCCACATAACATGGTGCAATGTTTCAGTTTGCAATGTATGAGTCATTAAATATCATTTAAAATCATTAACCATGCTAAATGCTACATGATACATTATACGATATCATCAAAATTAAGACCGACCGAACCTAGTTTATATTATTGTGAAACAATGATACAGTTTTGTTTTAATCTTTAAGAGAATTTTAGTTTGTAGTAAGTTGACGATTGTTAAAAATCTCAAAGTTGTTGGAAGTAAAATCTTAAAATGTTCTGATGCACATCAGATACTTTTACGTTGAATTGATCTTTAATATGTATTATGATTATGATGTACACTGTACACACTGGATACTGCATATACATACTACATACATATACATTTACAGTTATTGTTTTATGCCTGTCTAATGATTCATTCTTTTTTTAACGAAATTATAGAATTCACCGGAGTCGAGGGACATCTGGCTTAGTCCTGCTACTAAAACCTATGACCTTTGGCGTAATTCTATTGAGGCCAATGGTCAATCTGAACGTAGTGCTTCAACAAGTGGACAATATTCTCGCAATGCTTCATGGCCATCTACCGATGAAAATGATTTGATGGGTCGATCTTCTGGGAACCGTCCAATGTCACCAGATTCCAACCTCCTGTTTCGTGAAATTTATGATATTTCAGCTCATGATTTTACTAAGACTGCTTCTTCAACAAGCAACGGTTCTAGTGGTTGCCAGATGAAATCCATTTCAACCTCATCTGACTCTTCAATGTCCAATCAAAGTAAGATGTTGGAATATGTATGGTCAGATTTAATGAGCGAACAAACTGCTCCTTCAGCAGTTGCAACTCCTAAAAAAGAAGAAGCAGAATCCCAGAGGGGCTCGAATACCGTTGGTCAGGATGGAATTTTGAAGAAAATGCAAGACCAGTTGGAGGACTTTATACCATTCTTCTCTGTAGGACAACAGGTGCTCTGCAACAATGGATATTGTAAGTTTTCTTTTTAAAACAATGAACTACATATTTAGGCATAAAAAGTAAATTGTGAGGAATAAATTGTATCTTTAAGAAATGATTTTTACCTAATAATATTGTATGTAATGATATTATAATAGGTGGAATGGGAATTCTACAATGAAGTTGTAAAATTGTAAAACTTTTTATAACTACTATCATTGATAATAATGAAGGAACACCAGGGTGCTTGAACTCTATTTTATTTCGTGGCCATTATAACAGCAAAGATCTGAAATGAAGTCCAGACACCTTGATGGGCTTGAATAATTATTATTTTCATAAATTGGTGATAATAATAATAATAACCTGTTAAAATACCTACTGCAAAAAAGAATTATTTTAAACCATGTGTGTTGTGTACATATTGATTATTAATTACTTATCCATTGCTTTTTGTTTTGTGAATAGATACAACGGGAATGGGATTTGGAAATCTTATGGAGAAAACAACAGCACTAAAGAACAGCATTGGAGCAATAGAGAAACAAGTAACTCGCATGACATCTGGTCCTTCACCACAAGCAGAAGATCATCATGGAGGATCCTTCACTGGAGCCGGATTCGAATCTAAGTATTTTTCTGACAATGTTTCTTGCTCTGATGGCACCAGTAAGCGAAGTCTCCGCTTCCCACCAAGTCGACAAATAAGACCAAAATTTCGCCCTAAGTATGGCCAGTAATAACTTTCTTTGAATCTCAAGTTTTGCATGTATATAATAATAATATATCAAACATTTATGAACACTGACTCATGACAAAGATCTTGTCATCATGCATGCGGTTGTTAGTAGCTAGGTAATAATATATGTACATGCAAAACTTTATTGCTCTTTTATTCTTAGTTCTTAGTATTATGAGATTGTATTATCGTGTTCATAAAATAGTATAAAAAAACTAGCTTTTGTTTCATTTCTTCAAACTATCTTAACACTTTAAAAAATTTAAATCACAAAGTTATTTTTGGTTGATAAGTAAAATTGAATAGTTTAGGGCCTAGAAAATGAATCTGTAAAATCTGGCTTTCAACTTTTTAATCCGTACCAACAACTAGCTTTAAACATTTTTTAAATTTGTTAGTTTCTCTTCCTTCTGTTATTAAGTAAGTACTATTGCTAAAATCGTAAATATGCTACGACGTATAATTATTATAATGACAAGCTTAGCTTGTGTAATTTTTAACAGTAAATAAGTAATATACCAGGTACTAGGTATCCTACTACAGGATTACACATTATTAGATACATTATACTTAATACCTACTACCTAAATTATACTAGAATATACTAATCTGTTTTAAAATTTTTAATTACCTTTTTTAACATTGAACGGTATTTTATTTGGAATTGTCGTAGTACAAATGATAAATTTATCGGATCTCTTTAAGTCAATAGGATACGCGGATAGTTTCATTTAAAAAATTTAAATTTTCACACTAAAACTGTTTCTAAATTTTATATACTTTGTTATATTATTACGGTTGTTATTTTTTGTCTGTTTGGTTATTATCTGTCTGTTGCATGTTTGGTTAATATCTGTGTCTTTGATTATTAAAAAATGCATCTACATTTAGCAAAGCTATAATCGGCGTTTCTGTGTGTCATTCCTTCCTTGTTTAAAGAGTCGCAAGTCGCAATCAATCGTAATACTTTTTATTTTTTACCATCACATAACATTCTATTACATTTTCAGGTTTCGAATCGATTTCCTTTCCTTTAGCCTTGGTTAAATTTAATTGAAAATGGATAATTGGAAAATATAGGAAACGAGTAGACTGAAAAGTAGCATAATTAGTAGCCATATAAGTTTGAATGGGTTTCCAGTTCTCTCTATTTTGGTTCGGATTTCCTCTTGAAAATTAAGTGGCTGTGAAAAAGTATAATAGGAATCTTCACAAGAATCCGAGCCCCTACTAGTTTCCATGTCATCCGAGTCCCTAAAGTGGAGGAGTCTCGATTTTGTGGGGTTAGCTGCTCTAGTCCGGCCAACAAACTTGACATCCACAGTATCTCGAATTGAGTCCACTTCCTAAATTTACATTCATAATTCATAATACATAAACGTAAAGCATTATAAATACTAATTACTAATTTCTAATTGTTTTATTTCTTATAAGTCTCTTACAGTTATTAGACATAAAACAATTAGAATGATGATGAATAATGATTTGAAAAACTTTTATCTTATCTTTTATTCTATAAAAAAGTATATTTTTAGTGACCTTCCAAAACAGTTTTTGTTCATAAGGGGTAGAAACGTTGTCGTGAGCGACTGCTACTGCTTCTACTTTGAATTGATTTGATTCTCTCTTAACATAGTTCAAAGGTCTAGCTGAGGTCACCGACAGGGTTGTAGTTTGATTCACTTCTAGTTTTCCGTAGGGTGGTATTATTTGGTAACGCCCCGGCACCCGAGAAGTTACCTAAAAATTGCAATGACAATCTAGTATTATCATGATGTAATAATATATCTTTTGTAGCTTTACATTTCCATTTTATTCCATTGTATGTTTCAGTAAAAAATCTTCGTTTCTTGGTATTTTTTCAAAAATTTCTAACCCTAAAGCACACAGTAGTTGGAGAAATATTGGAGATTTCCATTGATCCCTCCAGATAATTTCCAACATTGTACATGGACACTGAATCGTCCAGTTCGACTAATTGCTCCATACTTTGTTTCCCCAGCATTTCCTGTGATTTGCGATTCACAATTTCAAAATCGCAATTTTACAAAATTTCGTAAGCATTTATAAGCATTAAATTGTTCTTCATGCATATTTTTACCCGTGTTTTGCTGTCCAAAAGTACCGTGGAAACTTTTCTTCTAGGGTCGTCCCCTTCATTTTGAACTTGTAAAATTGAGGATAGTTTTTGTGCAAGGCAGTTCTCCGAAACCTTAGAAGTAGTCCGGTGTAAATTTTGGATCTGGAAACCTTGAGATGATTCCCAAGGTCCAATATTACTTCTAAGTTGCTGGAACTGGACGTGGGGACTTTGTCTAGGTATGAACTGCTGTGGATTTTGGACTTCATTCTGAGAACGACCACTTCCTGGATTTTTGGACGTTCGCCCTGAAGCTACAACGGAATTAGGAGGTGTTAAAATCGGAGCTGGATTTTGATGGGATAAACTAGTAGTTGGAGTCAAATAATTTTTTCGACTGATACTGGGCCTGGGTTGACATTGAGGTGGTTGAGCTTTTGACTTTTTGGACCTTTTACTATCTCTCGTACTTTGATTGCCACTATTATTTTTTCCTGAAGAATCCTGCCTCAGATTCGAATTTGGGTAAAACCTGTCGTTAAAACTAGAAAAGTCGTCGCTTAATGAAGAGATGGAAGATGTTTCCACTTTGATCTCCATTGTAAAGGATTTTTTCGAGAGTCTTGTAAACTGCGACTTTGACTTGGGACTTTTGCTTCGACTTGGGGGACTAGAAATTTGTGAAGTTTCATCTAGATTTGTGTAGTCTGCAGTGGTTTGACCTTGAATTGAATTTTCATTGACCTTGCTGTGACCTGTACCTTTAATTTTAATTTCGACTCCCGCATCGACTGGATGTTCTGACTCGGCAGTGGAAATGGATGAAAGCGTTTGGGGAAGCTCATCATCCTCGTCCTCATCTTCCTGATCCTGTTCTGTGGTCAAGACAGTATTCAAGGGTGCCTTGATGGCTTGGGCAATAGCTAACATGAGCGAAGTTTCCGTTGTAAGAGCCTCGAGATGGTCCACCGGAAAATTAGTCGAACCGTTCTTTTTCAGTTCTTCATGAGTCGAACTAGACGAAGGTTGACATTGAACATTTTCTTGTACCTCCAGTCCCAAATTTTGACTGCTTTCGAAATTCTCGGAAATCAAAAGCTGTGTTTTTGAACGACTGGCAATTTCTCCAGGGTTTTCTCCCAACTCTGGAACATTTTGATGATTTTGAGATGCTCTAGTGTTAGAAATTGATCTTGACCCTGATTTTGATTTTGATTGACTTGCACTTTTACTTGTACCACAAATTTCGACGGCGTCCTCAGCATCCGACTCCGAATCCGAATCGGAGTGGGAAGAAGACGATGAGGTATGAAAATGAGCATGTAAACTTGACGTTCTCCACGTAAAAATATTTTCATAGTCTATATTCTGATTTTCTTGTGGATTCGTTCCATTTCCACTAAATTCCACTTGTGAAATTTCTAAGAAGGATTTTAAGGACTTATTTTCTTTACTAGGAATTTCTTCCAGCAGTGGAACTGAATTGGAATTTAAATTATTCTCCATAATTTCAACTTGTTCACAGCCCGTTTCTGGCTCTGAATCACTTTCGATTTCTTCCAGGTCGTGTTTTTTCACTGGCTCTTCGTCTATATTATTTCTATTCGTTTCATTGTCTCCCAGCAGGGGAATTGAATTTGAAACTGAATTATTCTCCATATTTTCTTCTTGTTCAGACTCTGATTCGCTTTCACTCTCTTCCAGCTCGATTTTTTCTACAGGTTCTTTGTCTACAATATTATTGTTGATATTATTCTTTTCAAGTTGGATTTTTTCCACTGGTTCTTCTTTAATACAATTGTTATTGATTTCACTCTTTTCCAGCTCAATTTTGTCTACTTTCTCTTTGTATGTATTATTGTAATTCTTTTCATTCTCTTCTTCTTGTTCTGATGATTCAGCTTCAAACTCCATTTCCAATTGAGGCTCAGACTCAGACTCTGATTTGCTGCTCTCTGACCCCGACTTTGACCCGGGCAAAAGGTCTTTTTGGCCTTTCAAATTTTCCAGTTGAGACTGAGAGCCGTCAGCATTGTTGTTGTTGCTGTCCTTTTTCGTCACGAAGCTTGAGTTTGAATGAAGTTGAATAAGATTCTCCGAGGTGTGAGAAGAGGTTTTGACTGGAGGAAGAAAATGTGAAAAATCTTTACTGCTGCTTTTTATCTCGTGCAGTCCCAATCCCGTAATCGAAATGGATTGATTGGATTTCCTATCAATAATTTCAATCTCGTCCGTGTCAATTTGAATTTGAAGGAAGTCGTTGGAACTTTCTCGTTCAGTTTTTTCTGGGGTTGCTTCCGATGGATGTTGTAAATCTTCATCCTCTCGTTGTGAAATTGGAGTTTCATCTTGTTCTGGCTCTGGATTTTTACTTGCATCTGCATCAATTGTTGCTGATGCCGTTGGAGCAGATGTAAAAAGAGACAGAGGGTTCCAAAATGAAATTCCACAGCTGTCAGTTGCCTCTGGGCCCTCTTCCATTTCGATCTGGAATTTCTCCGGAGTTTTTTCCCTTTCATTCACATTTAGAACCGGAGGTTCTTCTTGCTCCTCGTCCACTTTCCCATCATCTTGGCCATCTTCTTTCTTTACTTTGATTTTATAATCCTCCTCGTCATCCTCAACATCGCTAGGGCTGTCAGAATCTGAAATCTCCATAGTCTTTGGACTTTGAGTAAGGTCAGAGGTCAGGTCAACTTTTTTTTCTTCATCCACCTTTGATATTTCCCTTTCCATCTGGACACTTATTTTTGGACAGTCCAAGGAAGTCGAGGAAGCCACAGAGGAGGCAGAGGAACTGGACGGCCGCGACCTTGATCGCATTTTCTCCGTTTTTTCGATAAAGTCAAAGATGTCGTCGAGCAATTCAATTTCCTTGGATTTTTTACTCTTGGGCAGTTTTTTTTCTTCAAAAGTTTCTCTTTTATGGAACAACTGATTTGGATTCGGATTTTCAAGGAGTGTCCAATCATTTTCATCCTCCATAATATTTGTCACATTTTCAACCGCCACTGCATCCGGTAGAATAAACTGGTCGTCCTCTGCCAAATTTAAATGTAGAGGTAAGCCGTCGACGGGAATTTGAATTGGATTAAAGGGATTTCGATTCGAACCCTTGACCTCGTTTCTAGTATTCTTTGAGGAGGATGAAGAGGTCATTGTATGGGCTCTGAGGGTCGTTCTGCGATTCCCCTGACTCTGGTTTGTACTCGAATATGTGGGAAGGCGAGAGGTTGGACGTTGATGGGAATTTGAATTTGACGCTGGAGTTGGAGATGAACTAAAATCCGAACTGGAATTTCCCGCCGATCCTGGGCCGAATGAAATGTTGTGCACCTGCGTATGAAAATTTGTGGGTGCATGCACGTGGACTCCACTCACGCCATCTTCTTTTACTTTTCCATGAAGAAAACTTGGAATTTTACTCGTTGAAAAAATTGGAAGGTCATCCTCGGTCGTGGGTGGAGCAGTGGACGGTCTGCTGATATTGGATTTTCTCGAAGAACCGATCGGATCAATTTTGTAGGGTAGAAAGGAGCCTTTTGGATTTGGATTTATGTTTGGATTAGCAAAGGGTTTTGAGGTAGTGACTGCCGTCAATGTTGGAATGGCGCGAGATCGAGCAGAGTTTGGCCTGGTTAATCCCCGATCCTGATATTGACCTTGAGCTGGGGCCGTTGATGGCCTTGACACGGACGACTGTTGTTTCATCAGTCCAAGGACCGTTTTCTTGGGCAGTCCGGATTTCTTGGGGGACTTGAAGAGGGGTGGAGGTGGGGCCACGATGAATTCGGTAAAGTCATCGTCATTCCTACTGAAGGTGAAATTGTTGTTAGAGTGGGAGGCGGTTGATGAACTTTTGACCATTTTTGTGCCCGGTGTTCGATTGGAATTTGAATTTGAAATTTTATTCGGACTCGAGCCTTTCTTGCCATTTTTCCGAGGTCGAGGAAGATTTGAACTTTTTTCAGAATTAGTATTATTGTGAGTATACGACTGAGCATATGAATGTGGTTGTTGTATTTGTATTTGTACAGGGTGAAGTTTATTTTGTTTTATGTGATGATGATGATGATGATTATACACAGGGATTGAGGATGGGGAATGACCCCCTTCACCGGAAGTTTTCGTATCTACTTTGGCCGAGGTCGGTGGGGAGCCGACTGGATTTTGATTTTGAAATTCAACTTGATTGGATGATGAGAGGTTCACAACACCTGGACCTGTAGGATTTTGATTTTGATGCTGTGATTGAGAGTGAGAATGTCCACGAGACTTGACAGTTCCAGGTTTGGGGAGTCTAGACACTTTTTTGCGGTGGCTGTCCATGCTTTCTCCTGAGTGCAGTACAGTGACTCTCCAGCTATTAGTCCTTGGTACTGAATTCAAGTCAGCAACATCCAATACAGTCCAGTCCACAGTGAAGGTGGGGACAATAGAAACGTGGGCAATTTGTTACAGGATTACAGCTCATCTAGTCTAGGTATATTTTGTCTATTTACTCTGCTGCTGACGCTGGAATCCACATTTCATGAACCTCCGTGATCCCAGAAAAAAACGCAAAAACAAAAATTTTAAATGTCAATTAGGAGCATACTAAAATAACTAAAAATATAGGTAAAACTACAAACTACCTATAGGTATTGGTAATTATAATTCGAAATTTAAAAGGTTCATGGACTGTTTTACATTTTACAAGGTTGTTGGTCTATTCTTGTGTTTTCAATTTTCGAAAAACTCAAATTCAATATCAGAGCCATAGGGACTACCCTAAAAAATAAAAATAAAATTTTAAAAAAAGTAAAAAAGCGTTTACTGGTTCCACGACATTATTCAATTCCATTTTTGATTCCTACTTCCTAATATTGAATATTGAACGGACCCGAGGAATGCAAAATGGATTTTTAACCATTATTCATTATTGTTGCTATCAATATAGGTACTTAGTATAAGGGTTCAATTTTATGGAACGTGGAACTTCAAACTTTTTGTAGGTTTTTTTTGGAAGCTTCAATTTTTTATGCAGCAGTAGTTGTTCTTAACAAATCTGAGGTTTAAATCTAAAATGACATTTAAAGTCCCGATTTTTTCTCGCAATTATGATTGTGTATATGTACATAAAAATACTTTAAGCTTTTCTACAGCACATCCTTCCTAAACACTTGATTATGTGTGTTTGGGACTTGGGACATCCATCCTTGTCTTTTTAAATATACGTCGATTTCACAACAGCAAACAGGCAGACAGACCGAGTAGAAAGAAAGAAAAGAGAAGCTCAGAGTCAGAGCCAGCGCAAGACACGAAGATGCTTCCTTCGTGTTTATTTTAATTTTTAATAGGTATTAAATATTAAATACTAATTTTGTAACAATACTTAATATATTAATACTTAACTATTCTAGATTATTCATCCAGTAGATCTGATTTTATTGTACTGACTTACATACTACTTTAGACACAGAAGTGTGTGCTGTTCTAAGTTTCTAAGTTTTGAAGTAAAGCCTATCTCCTATTCATATAAGTACATACTTAAATATTTTGTGTGAGAGCTTAGAGACGTTAAAAATTAAAAATACTAATTTGAAATTTGAAACGTCATAAAGTTAATACTACCACCATTCAACATTTAAGATACCTTCACGTAATAATAAATACATTAACTTTAATTTAAGATATTTAAGTATTAAGTGTATTAAAGTATTTCCTGTCTACAGTAAATATAATATAAATTAAAGTTGAAATGGCAAATGGAACTACTATCCATTTTACAAAACCTCCGATTAGTCATTACTTATATAAGTATCATCGCAAGAATGACGAAAGGCCCTTCGGAACGGATGTCGACATTGTTTGTAAGTTTTCAAAATAATATAAATAATACTATTGTAAATATTGAATCGTAAAAATATGCATATTACTTATTACTATTCAAGTTAAAACAATCTGCATGTGAAATGTAAGTGTTAGTAGTAGCTTTTGTCAAGTTCTTGTAGTAGTAGAAGTAAAATGTGTATTTACTTTTATGTGACGTGTGCAGTGTGCAGCATGATTGTATATGTAGTATGAAAGTAAATACACATCATTTTATACTCAATTAATTTTTCTCCTCATTTTTAAAAGGTCAAGGTGGTTATATTCCGGTACACTCGTTTGTCCTTATGGCAGGATCAGCAATGCTCAAGGAACATATTATGGACCAGGTTGGTAGAACATGCTTTTAAAATTTACATAATGTCTAATGTGTACTGTAATGAGTATCTAATGCATAAAAAGTTCAATTCTCATTCCCTACTTTTAAAATGTTGATAATATGCTTATAATGACATTATCATAAGTCATAAGCATTTGCATAAAAATTAATTCACTTTATTGGAATGTCTATTTTAAAGAGTGAGTACAAGCAGAATGTATCCAATATATTTTCCAGCCAGTTTAATTTTGAATACACATACATTGTGAATTATGAATTACATTCAAAATACATTATAATTATTTCAATAATAATATGATACTTGTACCACTATCCAATATCCAAGCTGCAATATGTAATAATTATTGTCCATGTCTTTTGTAAATTCGTATAACCTTAATACGACTAGTCTTAAAGTTGTTGTAATCATTAAATCTCTATTTTGGTCATTTTTTTAATGCTTTTCAGAGTCGTTCCGAGAGAGAGCAAATGACTATTCATCTGCCAGATTTCCACATAAATGATGTCACTCCTGTAATCCATCTGTTTTATACAGGAAAGTGCCTCGTCCAAAGAAGAGCTTTTGATACCGTCTGGGAAATGTGAGTAAATTATTGACCTTAGATTTAGTTATAATTTAGTTAAATGTTAAATGTATTTATTTTAGGCATCTTTGGCCAAATCTTATGGCAATGTGTAATTTTTACTCGCCACTTATTATCTTTCCATGCTAATATGTAGTTTGTGTCTTATTTTTAATAATCATGGTTGATGTTGTTTCTACTTGTGACATCAGTCATAATATGTTATGTTAAATGATAATAATATGAAGCATGTAAAGATATTCTGATGTTAATGGGTAACAAGAAGCAAAAGATAAAATGATATTATTATGAATTGACCTGAACAATTTTTGATGCTAATTTTCGATATTATGATTTTTTAAAAATTTAGCCTTGAAAGTTTAGGAGTGCCGACAGCCGGAATGACTTTTGGCAACCCTTCTCCCGAAGATTTGCAGCACAAGTGTGCCATCCGTCGCTATTTTGATTGTGGGGATGATGATGAATTGTTTGATGATGAGGAGGAGGAGGAGCTGCCTCAACCTCCTATAATTGGCCCATCTGAAAAGATCGTCATTCAACATACAAGCCAACAACAACAACAACATTATACTACTACTTCAGCTGCGTCTTCGTCTTTGCCTGGACCGTCTAATTTTCCCAAGAATCATTCACTAAGTTTTGAGTACAGTGGAAGTGTGAGTGGTAGTAGTAGTAGTAGCAGCAATCAGAACAACATCAACACAAATCATGGTCAAGAAGCTCTACCGCAAAAGAAACCTCAGGAAGCACGACCTGCAAAATCAGTTAAAGTGGTGAGAGAAGGGGGTGGAATCAAGTTGGTCCACGAACAGGGCAATCAAAAGGAAAGTACAAACAGTATTGACGAAGGAAAAGTAAATGAGGATAAAAATACTTCCCAAAATAGTGGTGCTGGTAGCAGTAGTAGCCAGGGAAGCAACACCAATAATGTAAGAAGTACCAACGAAGCTCCTCTGCAGATGAAAGCTCAAACAAAGGCCATTCCTTCAAAGTCTGTCAAAGTAGTGAGAGAGGGAGGGGGAATCAAGTTAGGTTATAAACAAAATGATGACAAGTCCAGAGAAGAGGAAAAGGCGAAGGAACGTGTGAGTGCTACTTCACAAGGAAAAGATGATGACGGCAACGTACAGGTTAATGTTGAAGATAATATAGTTGTGACGAGTAATTTGAAGAATAGACTGTTCAACAAAAGTGACCAAGAGAGTGATAAAAATGACAGCAACAATAGCCCTACAAAGAATGATGACAAGAAAAATGACAAGGGGAAGAAAGACGAGGCTCCAAAAACCAAGAACACTAAAAAAGCCGCAAAGAAACGAAAGAGCTCAAGTCATAAATCACCTAAAAGTAAAAAATCTAAACAGCAAAAACAAAATGGTAATATTTCAAATAAATAAATAATAAATGGTACATAACTTAGATTGTTGCTTAAAAAAATATTTTTTTTATTATTTATAACCAGAGCATGAGAATATTGAGAATCTGTACAATCCAAAAATCGATGCAGATTCTCATGCTCTGTTTATAACTGTTAACCATTTTTACTACGATGTATAATATTCTCGACTTGTTACTAATATTTTGTATCATCATGTATTTTTCTACTATGTATTATGCACACAAAAAATGCTAACTCTCATGTCACAACAAACGCTGCATGTATTTATTTTTGTTGACGATAAGGAAGAGAATTAAAATCTTTTGATTGTATGTACATTAAATGTTCCAATGAACTAATGTCAAACAATTTTTTATTAATCTGGCTGTGCAGGTCCTGCTAAGAAAGCTGAAACAGCAGCAAACTCAGGAACCCCGGTAGCTGCCCAACAGCCAAAGAAAAGGGGCCGCCCACCGAAGCATGCAACCTAATAGTATTGAACTTTAAGATGATCTGACTGACCAAAAAAGGTCATCTCACACTAAATATAAGTAACGATACATTCCTTTATTAGCCCGTCCGATGAGCAATGTAGATTGTATTTTGTATTGCGTACTATATAATATAATATACTCGGATGATTGTTGATACTTGCTGTGCAGATGTAAATTTTTTATATATAAGTTACCTACCATGAAAAACTCCACTTCCCAAACCTAAACTACTCTCATTGTGCTCATCGGATTGGAGTCTTCATTGACACAATTATTTTTTTAAATAGTACACACACTTAATTGACTAAATACTAATATACTATAATATTATCGAAATCTATTTATGGTGATATACGGTAGAACTGTTTTTTTCTTCCTTTTTTCGTTACCTTATAACTTGTAATGTAGTTTTTGATGGCAGCTCAAATAGCTGGAATTATTATCCACAGGGATTCGTCTGTTATTTTTATAAGTTTTATATATATATAGTAAAAAGTAAAAAATGTTATGTTTTGATTATGGAAAGTAAATTTCTTAACTATATAAATTATGAGAAATAATATAGTTACCCTAAAAGTTAAAAGTATTCGAATATTTAAAAGTAATTTCGCCTGTTGTCAAAAGCTCGGGTAATAAAATACTATTAAAAATCAATCCAAGTCTTCAGCTGCTATGAGTTATGATGTATTATCGCTGATCATTTCTGTTAAACTGTTTTTAGACTATGTAAGTATGTACAGTATTCATTTGTCTTTCTTTTTTAATTCATGGAATTTGGGACAATTTGGATATTAAGTATACTTATGTGCACACAGCTCCTTTTTAACTATGCAATCATGTGGTCAATTTTATCAAAATGGCAAAGTTCTCATGTGTGTATTTTATATTTATGATTCAAAGTAAGTTTTCACGTTTTTAGTGTACGTAACATTAACATTAATTATTATTGATTATTGTCCATATTTTGTACAAAATACCGTCAAATTATTTAAAATCATAAAATATGCAGAACATCTATTTTATAGCGAATGAAGCAGAAAGCAGAATACATATCTACTTTACATGCACTTTTTGATTTATTTTTATTGACAAGGTATTATGCTTACAATTAGTTAACATTGAACATTGCTCATGTCATTTGTCATTTCTTTTCTTTTTCATAATTCCTAATTCCGCATCGCCACTCGAAGCTGCTTCAATCCTTCATAAACTTGAAGGGTGTCTGGATGCTCAATTCCAAGAAGGGCTTTTCTACCCTCATAGACCTTCTTCCTTAAATCCAGGGCCTCTTCCAGCCTCCCTTGTTTCTGAAGCACATTGCTGATCCGCACCGCAATTTTGAAGGTTTCAGGATGATTCTCTCGTAAAACTAATGGGTTAGTATACTTGTCATACACTTGTTGTAAAATTTCAAGGGCCTCTTCCGCTCTGCCCAGTTGAACTAGAGCAAGTCCTCTATTGCTCTTACTCATCAAAGTATCGAGATGGTCTGCCCCTAAAAGTTTTTCCTGACTTGATTCAATCTCCCGATACAAATCGACAGCCTCTCCATACATTCCCTGTTCACAACGGAGGAGGGCATATTGATTTTTGGTTTGAATCGTGTCCGGATGCCCTTCCCCCAGGGTTTCGGTCCTTGCTTGTAGAACTTGCTGGAACAAAACGGCTGCCTGGTCAAACTTCTTGGATTGACGGAAGAGAACCGCCAAATTGTGATTTGTGGTGAGAGTGGCCTGATGCTGGTCGCCCAGGTTTCTTCCCTTCCTCTCCAACACTTTAAAATAGAAGCCCAAAGCTTCCTCAAACTTGCCCGGGTATTTGGAAAGCAACCGAGCAATATCACCTTCATTAATTAGAGCCTCCAAATTATTTTCTTTAACAATGGATTGATGCTCTCCATCGATTCTTTTAACCAGACGGAAGAACTCTGGATATCTTCCCACCGTATAAAGATATTCCGCTAGACAGAGCATGAGCTCCTGAAACAACTTGGACTTTGGAAGATCTGCACTCAGCTCAAAAGTGTTGTCCACGATTTTCTGGATGTTGGTCAAACTGTCCGAATTTTCGACGGCGGTGAAACCCTTGTTGGAAAACATGACCCGGGATTTTTGAATTATGTTCTTTAGTTTTCCTTCGATATTCTCTTCGTTATCCCCTGGATATTGTCGAAGATGCTCGATGGTCACGAATTGGACTTGACGATGAATACTGATGCTGGACTTGGGTGAAATGGTCTCCAGATTTCGATGCTTCCCCACTCTGATACTGATGAAGGAATACTTTTCCAGGATATTCAGGGCCTCTGCAACCAGGTTCGGGTCAAGTTGGGGCACGAGGTCGCAGAGGAAGGTCGAGGGAACATTGTCCGGGTTGAGGAAGGCAAGTAGCTGGATTATTTCAAGAGCCGCCTGGCCACTCGGACTCCCCAAATTTTGGATTTTTTCAAAGGTCACATTCCACGTGACATAAACGGTTGAGGTGGTGCCGGGGGAGTGGGGGAAATTTTGAAATTTTTCCATACTTTTTTTGTACTTGTGCACATAATCTTTAATTTTGTAGAAACGGCCGAGGTTTTTCTTTCGCTTCATTTTTTGACGAATGTAGGCGATGGCTTGTTGAAGAGCCAGGGGTAAACCTCCCACAATGTCGGCCAGTACAAGGGCTTCAGCTCGAAATTCTTCTTGTGTGACATCTCCGGGAACTTCCAGTTGACCAAGGATGAGGTCCAAAGTTTCCTCTTGGGACAAAACGTCTAGGGGAAGGACTTGAATCTCCCGGTTGCTTGCTTCCCACTCCTGATTCCTTGAGGTGACCAAGATGACCGGCATCTCGAGCTCTGGAGGAAGAAACGGGGGCAGAAATCGCTCCAGTTCATCATGAAAATCTTCAGCATTGTCGAAAATGATCAAAGAGGGTTTTGAGGTATTGCTACAAATTTTCTTATAAACGTTTTTGATGATTGTTTCAATGGCCACAGGTTTCCGGTTTTTTTCTTTCGTCGCTACTTTGACATTCTCTTCCTGAGCAAGCGTGATGAAGGAATTCTCCAGAGTGTTTGAGCTTTCAGCATTTAGCCAGATGACACTGTGGTAGTGGTGGGAGTAGTCAAGAATGTATTTTCGAGCAGTTTCCGTCTTGCCGATTCCCCCCAGACCACTGACAACTTTGACGGTGGTGAGCTTGTCTTTTCGTTCTTCGTACATTAACCTGTGGAGTCTCTGAAGGAATTTGACCCGGCCTGTGAAGGATTTGACGGGGTATTGATTGACGTTGAAGTAGATCTTGGTTATAGCAGAATTTTCTGTGGGAGGTCCAGAAGCAGCGTAGTATGTGTTTTTGATTATTCCATTATTGACCATTGTAACGTCTTCGATGGAGTTTGAATTTATCATGGTCTGTGGAGTTTAGAACGAAATGTAAAGAATGTGCCTGGGACTGGAAAAAAATGCAGAATACACAATACACGAAACAGGAATTTCGCAAAGTGGAGTCAAAGTTCTGTAGTTTTTAATCTTCAAAAAGCTTCCAGCAGATATATAAATGAAAATTTGCAAATATTTAAGTATGTCACACTACAAATAGAGTAAAAGTCAGTATCAAAATAAACAGAAGTCGCTATCGCTATCATTTTGATAGGGCAAAATTAACGTTATAAAATCATTCTGTTTATCATTCAGGAATAAACAAAGGACCGGAAAGCCTTATCTAGCCAATTTTTTATCTGCCTAACTGTGTAAATATATGTTAGACTAGTCATTCAAGTACGCCGCAGTGCAATTATGTTGAAAATTGACACTTTTTGACGGTAACAGTCAACAGTGTAAAGACTTGTGATTCTTATAAAAACAGATTTTTAGTTGTTGCTGATAATATAAATATAATCACTGCGGTCACTGTTGGCCGTTGCATATGAAGCCAGGCCTATTCATGGAAAAAATTCATTCAAATATAATTTCAAGGGCCAAGTAATACCCAGTGCAGTGATCAGTGATGACTAAAGCTCTGTTTGTGTAGCTAACGGAAAAACTCCATGGGCTTTTTACACGTGAGCAGTGGGGTCGATTTTTTTTCAGTACTGGTATCTTCTGGATTCTACTCGTACATAATTTTTTGTTTCAATTTTTCCATTGATAAAAACGGAAGGATGAAAGAAAAAAAACGATATACTCGTGTAGGTTTTTGACACGAAATTATGAAACAAAGGAAAGTTAAAATTTCTGTACTAGTAAGTATAACATGAAATCATGGAATAAAGAAAAATTAACAATTTACGTGACAAAAAATATGGAGTTTAATCAGCGATAATGAAAAAAATCCAAAAAAATATGTCGGGAATTGTACTGGTCGTCCACAATTTTTAATTTTTTGTTACAACTTTATATTATTTTTATTGGCGATATTTTACAAGGCATAATACACAAAATTTACTGTACAGTATGTAAAATTACAATTTTTTACAATACCTACAGTACAAAAGCATCATCGGCAACCGTTTTCTTGCGTATGTAAATAAATAGCGACGTGTATGTAAGTACATTCATTTTTTTGTTTTTCATCATAATTTTGGCTTTGGCAAGAAGAACAAAAAACAACAAAAAATATGGAATAAAATTCATGAATTAAATGTCACCCAAAAAATGCGTCACTTAAATACAGTTAAAAATTGACTTGACTTGACTTAACTTGACTTTTTTGCGGGCACTTGAACTAGTGCAGTATGTATCAAAAAAATAATGAGAGATTGTCTCAACTCACGAGGGTAGAGCGTGACTTGCCTATATGTTCCCGACCCTCCGACTAATTACACCTTAAATTTTACTTTTTAAATAATTTTACCAAATCACACAGAACTATACCATCGCAGTTAATAAATTAATATCAAAAAATGCAAGTATAATCCCTAAAAATTGTAATTAGTTAGAAGACTGGGAAGGAATTCACTAAGTACCCTCGTGAACATAATTTCGTCTCTTTCTTTCAATTTCACTCGTCATTTTATAATTCTCATTCTGTCCAGCTCGTTTATTTGCGGGCGTAGTTCCAGTCGGTCCATCCAGCAGCGGCATCAGCTGGATTTTCATATTGCGCTAGACGGCTGGCGCGCACCTGACCATTGTCGGCGGGATTGGGGTAGCTGTACCCTCCGATTCCTTGTTCCTCTTCAACGGACACAGGTCGGGGTTGATTGTGGACGCCCTCCGAGGAAACGTCACTTTCACTCTGACTCGGTGTTTGGACTACTTGAACGGGGATCTGCTGATCGACAGCGGGCTGCTGAGGGGGTTGACTAGGAGCAGGGGTTGGTGCGGGAGTTGGGGCCGGGGTGGAAGTAGAAGGGGAAGTAGGTGCTGGTGTTGCTGGCTGACTAGATGGGCAAACAGGGGCCGGAGGACAAGCTGGAGGAGGGGCGGCTACAGCAGCGGGGCAGACTGGACAGGCCTGAGCTGGTGGAGGTGGAGGGCAGGTCAATGGACTAGAAGATGGTGCTGGAGCGGCGGTGGTAGATGGAGCCGGAGCTGGAGTTGCCACGGGAGCTGGGGCTGGTGCTGGACAAGATGGAGCTGGCTGAGGTGCTGGAGCTGGACAAGGAACGGGCTTGTCAACGTAGACAATCTTCTCTATTATTTGGACGATAGGACTGCAGTTCTGGGCCGCGGCGGTCGTCATTATGGAGGCAACTGTGGTCGGTGCTGCGGTGGTGGTCGTCGTGGTTGTTGAGGTTGTAGGGGCAGGGGTTGTAGTGGTGGTGGTTGAAGTGGTTGTCGGAGCTGCAGTTGTAGTTGTTGTGGTAGACGCAGTTGTTGGGGCGGGAGTTGTGGTGGTTGTTGTTGAGATCGTCGTAGTTGGTGCAGGAGTAGTTGTCGTTGTGGTGGTTGAAGTTGTCGTCGGTGCTGGGGTCGTGGTTGTGGTAGTAGTTGAAGAAGAAGTTGTTGGTGCTTGAGTTGTTGTAGTGGTTGTCGACGAGGTTGTTTGAACCGGCGGTAAGTAAGTGGCTGGGACCAAATCCGGGTTGACCGGGTGGACCTCATCGGATAAAAGGTCACTTCGACCCAGGCCGTTTGAGGGAACTTGGGTCACGTCAACTGATGGGGCTTGAGTTTGACTTACGGCGGGGGTTGTTTGGCTAACAGCTTGGGTGGTTTGACTTGCGGCCTGGGTGGTCTGGCTGGCGGCTTGTGTTGTTTGACTAGCAGCTTGTGTTGTTTGACTAGCAGCTGGTGTTGTGTGACTAGCAGCTTGCGTTGTTTGAGCGGCAGCTTGTGTTGTTTGACTAGCAGCTGGTGTTGTTTGACTAGCAGCTTGTGTTGTTTGAGCAGCGGCTTGTGTTGTTTGAGCAGCGGCTTGTGTTGTTTGAGCAGCGGCTTGTGTTGTTTGACTAGCAGCTTGTGTTGTTTGAGCGGCGGCTTGGGTGGTCTGACTAGCAGCTGGTGTTGTTTCACTAGCCGCTGCGGTTGTAGTTACTGGAGCAGCAGATGGCGGTGCTGCGGTTGTAGTTTCAACTGGAGCAGAAGAGGGCACTGCTGCTGCTGTTGTAGTTACTGGAGCAGAAGATGGCGCTGCGGCGGTTGTAGTTTCAACTGGAGCAGAAGAGGGCACTGCTGCTGCTGTAGTTGTTACTGGAGCGGACGATGAAGCAACTGGTGCAGCTGCGGGTGATGTTGCTTGTTCGTGTTCATCATCCAACAGGTCACTTCGAGATCGACTTGGTTGACTTTGATCTGGAGTTTGTGGAGCAGGTCCCTGTTGTTGTGGGGGCAAATAGATTCTCTTTGGACTGGGCACAATTTTGTTACCATAGTCCCGGGCGATGGCGGGAGATGCGGGGTTTGGATTCGGATTCACATCCGACGATGAGGATGGAGCCTCCGCATTCAAGTCCAAATCGGATCGACCCTCATGTGTCGGTGCCTCGGGAGTGTCTTGACTCTCCTCACTGTCGTCGTCAATCGCTGCTGGAGGCGAACCCGCAGCACCGGGTGGTCTCAATCCTTGACTTGGCTTAGGCTTTCCCTCGACACCAACGCTCGCGAATCCGAACAAAAGGGTGCCAATCGCCAGGACGAACACGACCGACCGAACTATTTGATGGCTCTCCATTTTTGTAACGGTTTTTTAAAATTCAACAACTTTTTATTTTTTTATCCACACTAAAACTGAAAATATTTATCCGCACTAAACTTAAATTTTTTCCCCGTGTTCCTGCTTTATTTGCCTTGTCGTGTCTTGTTGTTGACCAGCTGAGAAGTTGGTCAAGACTGATAGCGAATTGACGGAGCAGTTGGAGGAGTATAAAATAGTGGTCTCGTGGCCACTTAAAAATCAAAAGTGGGATCAAAATCAAGGGATTCATTTATGTATTCCGTCCGTGTCCTCCCTCCAAAACATTACAAACGAGACTCATTTGCATGGACAAACAATCAACGAACGATCCAACAAAGGACTTTGGTCGACGTTTCGAGGATTCTTCAAAATATGTACATACATTCTCATGTAAATCAAGTGGATATGAAACTATTATGAAATGAAAGGAAATTGTGCTTTATACTGTTCTTTAAGACGAGATTCATAATATTCGGCAGTTCATTATTTTCTGCGCTCTGCGCTTCAACTTTAATGCCGGTGCTGACCTACATTTTGATTTAATTTTGATTCTCCCATTCCTGGGTTCCGCTTCAATCTCAATAATTTTATCACATGTTGTAGTTTGTTATGAGATTATTATTCAACTTTGATGAACGCTCAAATAGGTAAATAATATAGATGATTCGCCTAATTCTTGTTATAATATGATTTGTCTTGTCTCGACTTGTCAATGAATAATAATTATCTATATTATTGTACTTCTCAAATGTTATTGCAGTCGAAAATTCCTGTGTATGATTTAATAATCCAACCTTGAATTAAATTTAAATCTCTACGAACAAGCTTTAAATAGCAATAAAACCTTTCAAGTCTTTAAAGTTAAACAGTAATAAACCGCAAGTACAATTGCAAATATAAATATTTATGCGTAAATGGGAAGTAAAAGTGAGCAAGAATTGTACATGCTGTACATGTATATGTTTGGGATATGTATACATATTGTATGTATTGGCAGTGAAGATTGTTAATTGTTAGATGATGGCTTTTAGTTGCAATATGTAAGTAATAATGTAATTTGTAATTTAAGCTAACGGTTGAATGTTGAATTTGAATACTTATGTAAGGCGAGAATTGAAGTTGAAGACGATCTTTTGAGATGCGAACTGATTTAAATTTTAAATCATCTTCCATAATATTTATGCATTGTTGACAATGAGCATAATATGATGTGTAGACAAAATTCCCTTTCAATTTCGGCTTCCTTTTTGTCTTGTGCTTTAACTTGAATTTCAAATTCAATGTTACCGTCAGCACAGCCAGCAATAGCAGAAGCGAAGCAAAAGCTAAATTTTTTTAAAGTACTTACATATATAAAGTTGTGACGACTCATTGTCAGTTGTCCATCAGTGGTCAAAACTCAAAACTCAAATGAATATATTTTAAATGCAAATTGATTGTTTTATCTATTTTATAACTATCTTGTCAATGTTAACTGTCGACTGTGCTAAATGGGAAACTCTAAAGAGTTTTTAGAGTCACCACGGGCAAAAATCTGTCAACATGGATAAATATGGTACATTGGACCTTGGAAAATAGGTACCTAGTTTTCACCAGCATGCACATTGATCTGATTGTGTCGCAAAAAATAGAGAAAAATTCAGCAAAATGCATAACTCTGACGCCTGAATTACTTAAAAAGTAATTCTCGTGAGACTTGATACTGTTCAGGTACCTCAAATTCATTATACAGAAATGTTCGCACAAGTGGGATTTGGGTAAACGGGACGAATTTCGGACCTTAGTTTGTGTGGCTATGTTTTTCATGTATTTTTTAAATTGGACAGATTTTCGGTACATTTTGTGAATTTTTTGCATTTTTTGTGCTACATAATAGGGAATTTACATTAAAATTATG
>JAQIVE010000997.1:0-28903 GCA_034698285.1 Sminthurinus bimaculatus
TCTTCTTCAATAATCATAAAATATAATTGTTTATTACAGATTAAATTATAGTCTGTAATGACGAAGAAGCAAAATATATTATGCAAAAAATATTACTGAATCAAGACCGATGGAAAATGGAAAGGTTATTAAAATAAAGAGACTTGATAGAATATAAAATATAAATATGTTGAAATGGCTCATAAGGATATTTGGTTACTTACAAGTGTGCTGACATTCGATAATAGCGGTCGCATCCACCAGATACCCGCTACACAACTGACAAATTATACACTCATTGACTTCAGTCATGCCGACCTTGATGGGAACTTTTGATTGCAATCGTAGTTGCTTCGCTTTGACCTTCTCGTTGTCCGCCATGTTCTTCATTTCTACTGAAAAATTGTTTTACAAAAACTAATTGAGTCTCTTTTTTTTCTTCGTCGCTTTCAACTTTTACAATATATACTGACTCTTCTTCTATCAGTCGATGATGATGATGTCGTCGAGATTCGTATTAATTATACGAGAATTTTTAATTAAAATAAATTATGATGGTTCACATTGGTTATTGTTTTATTTATCTTGATGATGCAAAATTAATATTGTTTGATATCAAGCTGGATCGGAGGATGTTCATTTTCATGGATAACGCTTCCTTCATCTTATAGATTCAACAGATTCACACTGATGTAACTCCAGTTTGCTCCACTTCTCTGTAAAAAGGAAAAACACAAAAACTTAATTAGGATCACACGAATGACGAACAATCATAAATTACTTAAGTAGTATCACTTTGAAAACCACTACGTTTTAATTTTTTCAAACTGTCTGGTTTTTTTTATTTTTCATTGTCTGGAGAAAAAATGTCAAAATAATTCAAAGTCATTCTTCCCGCTTCCCGCACGAAGCTTCCAATGATCTCTGACCTCCGATGTTTTACCAAAGTGAAAGGGCAAAAGAGAATTTCACCCTCCTCTTATACTTTTAATTGAGTTCATTTACAGTTTTCTGCCCCCGGAAAAGCAAGTGGATTTTGACTCATCATCATCATCATCTTCTTCATACATACAAGAAGGATAACATGAGATGCCGAAGGCGAATTTATTTAATACCCGCTGTGGACACATTTATTTCATGTGTGTGCACCCGTATCTATTTTCCAAGTTTCAATATCATAAAGTTGCAGTATGAATCGATATCAACCGAGAGATAGAGAGTTCCTCCGGTTTCCTCTTCTTTCCCACACCGGTTTGTTTATTCAGGATAGCAACTAGCCAAGAGGAAAGAAGCTTTTGATTGGCAACTTGAATTTAATTCAAAACTCTTTTCTTCAGCATATTATGAACTTTCAAATTTCAAAATCCATGTGTACATATTTACTATTGGCCTAAGTCTTAAAATTTAAAATTTTTAATGAAATCAAAGAGTAAATGTTCACATCTTTAATGCCTTCATGTTACAAGGTTTGTACAGTTTATTATAGACCCTGTCCTTCATATTTTAAAAGTCAAATGTCAAATGAAAAATTTTCTTGTTTTTACAGTAGGGTGACGACGTTTAAAAACAAGGCTATAAAAACCTATGCAGGCGATCACATTGATTGAAAACCTACTGTGAGAAAAGGAAAAGACGTAAGTCAATGTATGTATTCTCAAGGCAATAATAATGAATAAGAAAACCAATATAAAAGTACATATTAACGATAATAAAATCCTCTTCCTTCATTTTCCTCTGTCCCTTTGAGAATGGAATTTCCAGGAACAGTTATTGACGGGGAAAGAAAATAAATTAAAAGTAATGTATAATGTACTTATTACATACATTTGTACTTTGTACCTCTATATATAGTCATTCTCTCTAGCCCTGGAAGACTATTAACTGTACAAAGGACGGAGAGTGCTCTGCATAATATGTACACTGTGGATGCATCAAATGGAATTTAGTTTCTTGGCGTTAGTTCTCTTTTTGGTGGACATTTGACATTGTCTCACAATACCGTCATAAACAACGGGAGTCTAACTAAATGCTCGGTCTCCAGAGACAGCCTTCATATACAGCGAGTTTAGGAAAAGGAAAACAATTCAAGAGTGAATCCCGATAGGAATGAGCGACGATAAAGTGAGGCACAGAGAGAGAGAGAGAGAAAGAAATAAAGAGCGTCCTCCCATTCATTATTACATACAGGGGATAAAGAGGCGATAATGGTTTTCGGAGACCAATTCAAACACCACCGTCAACAAGAAGCTTGGAGAACACCGAGAATTCAAACAATCCTATAGGAATGACTAAGAGACTGACCCCAGCTTGGACTTCAACTCCCCATTTCACTTAATTAAAGTTAGTTTACTGGAAGACTACAATGACCCTCGCTCTCTCGGTGGCTCCTTACATGAGCAATTGCTCTCCTTTTACTCTACATGTATGCATTATATACATGTACATTGCTGATAATTACTCCTATTCTTCTCCATTTTCCGTCAAACACAAAACTCAGGCATCCATATATTCTATTCTATGCATATCAACCCTGTGTACTGTGTATGTTACTTGTTTGATTGCAGACAAATAATGCTTTTCTCTGTATACTCCTTTTAACCTTTGAGATTGCGAGATTTTACTCGAAATCTTGTGACTTTCGCATATTCTCAAATTATCCACCATCCTTTGCCCTTGTTCTTCCGTGTACATATTCTTCCAGAGTCTTTCCACACAAACACACACATTATCACGCAACTTGGACGTATATATTACACTTAATTGTCCTACACAAGATAATGATGGCAATGGCAAAATACGGAGAGAGTGCTATGGCATCGTCTTCTAGCCAGAGTCACATTATAGTTTTGATCTCTTAAAGACTTTCAGGCTCTCGCTTGCTTCCTCGCTCGCGTCCTCTTGACTCTTTACTCTCGACCAAAACCAAAAACCAAAGCCAAGAAAGGAGAAATGGAAGGAGAAGAAGAAGAAGAGCGAAAGATTCCACTCCAGATACACACGCAACTATTTACTTCATCATGTATGTCTGTAGTCTGTATGTATAGCTATATTACGGTTAACACTTTAATACTAATGCTCATTCTACATTGTATTGTATTGTATTATACTATGTACATACATAATACGCGGTGCAAACATAGTGCGATCATAATGAAGCCTCTTTATATCATTACCGCATGCTCTCATCCTCTCAACGCTCAAACCCATAATAATAATGTATACGTGCAATACGTAAAATACATAATAATCTATCTGCATTACATCTCTTGCTCTCTCTCTCTCTCTCTCTCTATCTATCTTTCTGTTTCTCATCAATCCACCAATCTATCCTACATATCTGTCCCTTTTTCGATTCCCTTGTATGATATGAACATACATAAACCTCAAGTTCAAGCAATGGTGATCTATATATATGTACATTGTACATGGCTTTGTATAAAACACAAGCAAAGAGGAACGAAGACAAGTAGACAAGACGGCGTATGCCATGACTACGGCGTGGTGTTTGAATCTCGCCTATAGGCAAATTGCATCATATTACTTATGTACCTCGTCCTTTGTATCCGTATTTTTTATGTATACAGGGATAATGAATAATTCAGGTGATTTTCCCCGTAAAATGTAAAACCTATGTATAGTGTATAGGAGCCGTGTGGAAGAAAAGGAAAAGGCAAGTAGCCGTAGCCAGTAAGTACATTCATTATACAAAAAGCTGATGCAACTTAAAGTCTTCAAGTCCGAGTCAGTATTATGTCATAAGACTTTAATATCAATGCCTTTGCCTAGCCTGCTCACTTAAAATTAACCTTAACCATTCAATATTATTCCTTTTCCTTATTGGGAGGGTAATGAGCGGCGGAGAACTGCTATAAAGTGAAACATGCTAAATAAAAGGAGAGAGATCAAGAATCCGTAATAATAGACAAAGTAGTATAGAAGACATAGAAAAGGAAGGAATATATTGAATAGGAAGAAAAGAAAACGAGGAAGAGAAAAAAGTTATTGGGAATGAGAATATAAAATGTTAGAATAATAATCGTCATATATGGAAGGGAATAACCAAAACATATGTAAGGATGGAGGAATGTATTTTATTATGAGGGAATCCAAGTCCAACGTTAGCCGGTCATGTGTGTTTATATGTATATGTATGTATGTAATATGTACACTAGATATGTGCAGAATGCGGAGTGAGGCTGTACAAACAAAAAGTCATACTCTCTCTCTCCCACATGTAATATATTGTATGTACGAGTGTGTATCTATACACATGTATGTATGTATGTGTATAGAATGTGCACGACTTACATGGTTACACTTTGAATTTGAAGGCGAGGCAGCAGGTACTTTACATATATTTGTACACACATACAAACTTTGGCCATATAATATTGTATCAGGACAAAGTGAATGAAAGGAACGGCGAGCTGACGTTCAACGTACATACATATACCAGACAACCAGAGAGTTGAAACTCCATACGCCATATATGTATTTATGTATGTATGTATGTATCCTTATCTTTATACAATCTTTAAGTAAGGACTTGCACTGCACACACAGTAAACTGCACAGTAAAACATGTACAATATACATATGTACATATAGCCAAGGAAATTTTTCCATATTATATACATGTATATTTTCGTTTGCTTTTCAGGACTCAAAGTACACACTGTGCAGTATATATGTACATATATCCAGCTAGCTCATTCACTCATAAGATTTCGGGGGACTATAAATAGCCCTGAGTTCCTTACGTCACGATAGTTTTATCAACTATCAAATTAGTCTCCCAAGCCACCCTTTTTCATTTCTCTCTCTCTCTCTCTCTCGGCGGCGGCAACCAAGTAAATATGTACCTTGTACATGCGGACACATGGAACGTGTGCATAATATGTCTTGTGTTGGAGTTTTGGTCTGGTACTTTGCTTTTACTATATGCTCCTTTGGCTTTTGGCTTTACTATCTGACTCTCTCTCTCCCTTTCTTGTACCATTTACCATTTTCGTGCTTGTACATATGGGAACGTGTTTTCCTTTTCGTTTTTCAGTCTTCTACCGATATGTATGTGCTGAGACTTGAAAGCGAGATTCTATAAAAGTTTTGTTTTTTTTCTCTCGCTCTCAATCTCCTGCCTTGACTTTAAGTTAGACCAACGAAGGGCTGCTCGTGTGTTTATATTCCCTTTGCTGTTTCTCCAATGTTATGTATATTACGGATTGTCAAGTAGGTAGTAACTATCTAACTATAATACAAGATACAACACATGCTTTTTCTTTTCTTTCCCCCTCTCTTCATTTTACTCTTCTTCTTGTTCTTCTACTTCTTCCTTGTTTTCCTCCCTTTTGGTCTATGTTTTAAGTTGGGCCAAGTTGCTCCTACTGATTTTTTTATGCACGCCTCCGCCTCCTTTTTTCTTTCTCTTTTTAACTTTTGTCTCCCTGTGTGTGTTTGCTGAGTTCCTATTGTGTTTCATTCTTTCTGCTTCAATTCCAATCCCGTCTCGCTCCATTCTCACACCCACATAAACTCATGGACCGGCTCAAGTCAACACTACATACATGTACACACACACATTATGCTGTAGCAACCGGCATATCATGAGGCAAAACAAAATGTGGAGAAATAAAGGAGAGAGAGAGAGTTTTACTCGATAAAATTTCTATTATATGTTTCAATTTCTTTTCTTCCGCTCCTCCGTTTTTATTCATGTTGTTAAATTCAATAGACAGTTTGCTAATTGAATACATTAAGCAATATTATGGAAAATTTAATCAAACTTTAGCCAAATCGAGACAAGGGATTCATTGAAAATTTTCTTGACATGCTATGTATTAATGTAAGAAAGCAACGTAAAATATTCAGCAGTTTATCGTAACATTTTTTAAACACTGGGTTTTCAGCTTGAGAAGTTTCAACCATTCCATTGTGACTTAAACTTTTTGAAGTGTATGTATGTAGGATGATATCCACAATAATATTTTATGATACAGTTTTGTGAGTTTTGACTCATTCAATAAATTTCTTTTCTTTTTCTTTACCCTGGACTGCCTAATATGTTATTACCTAATACAATACAATACAATATTATAATATTGCTTTATACTTTATACGTGTCAGTTCTTTGTTCTCAAATGATATCATATGAATGAAACACATCATAACATAATATTATATTATATTATTATGGTGGAGAGACGGGGAGATATATTTTTATGTGTCTATCATTAAAATTTTTATCTACATAGTTTACAGCCTTGAGCGCAGAAAAAAGTAAATAAGGTACACATTTATGTGTAGAATGTTTGTACAATATAGTAGGAGTATTATGTGTCTGTGTATGTCTAGAAAACTCAACTTAACTCAGCTCAACTCCTTCCGAAAACGACGAAAGAGGACGTTGAGTCAAATAATATACAAAGTACAATAGGAGATTTTCCGATTATTTTTGACATAAAGTGTAAACAAATACACCTGTTCCCTTCCCTTTGTGATAGACACATAAACACCAGTACTTTATCCGATACTGGATATTGGGTAGATCCCTAAAATGTACACTTGTTTTGATATATTCTTCAGTAGCAAATATATTTTATTCCCTTTTTCATAAGCTGTTTCTTAAACCATGAGTGGGAGTATAAAGGGACAAAGAGGGCACACATTTATAATTCATTATTGGTTTGGTAATTGGCTGATAATCAAGTGAAACGTAACATAATACATATACATATGTACATGCTCCACGTGTTACAAAATAACATTTGAATGCCGCCTTGAATGAGTAGACTAAATTATTGATGAAAAACTTGACTGTGTGACCAATTAAACAATTTTCTACTCCTTTGTTTATGTACTTGGAAACAGATCCAAAATTTTCAAAATTAATGTTGGAAATACGCAGTACTTTGCCTTAATAAATGCTCCGGAAAAAAATCAATAGCAAAAGCAAGAGCATTAAAACATTAGCAAATCCAAATCGATTTCTGCCAACTCAAAAGACGGCTGGCTGAGAAAATCGAGGAAATGCAAAAAAAACATGCAGAATGCATTTTCCTTTCCAACTCGACTACCTAAGTAAATTCGGCATGTCGGTGGAGTATTTGTTTGTTATTCCCCCCAATTTTGTCTCAATCAAGAGGTACAAGTGGAAAAGGGGAGTGCGAACCTATACATATAAATTGCATATTGGAGAAAACTCCATATAATTACCTAGAATATGCTTTTAATTAAAGGGCTTTTCACTAGAAAATTGCCATGTTGTCCTTTATTACGCCGTATTGTATTCAATGTCTTTTCCCCACCCTGATTCAGTCAAACAACAAGTAAATTATGGGAACTTTAAATTTTCCCTGTCCAGTTTTCCTTACATATTTCCCAAAGTTTCGATTGATCTTGAACTTGAAATTTTTTATTGATTCAGACACCGTTTTTCCTTAACTACTTCCAATACCAATCCTATCCTATGAATTTCAATCCGAATACAAAGGCAAGTAGTTACAAAACCATAAAAACACTCATTGCCAGTCTCAAAGCACAAACTTAAGTAGCCATTCGATTTTCTACTGTACACTAACAATAATCGATTCTCTACTCAATACTCAAAGTCCGTCTCAATACATATTTATGTACCACTTTTTGTACACTAAAAAGTTTTACAGAACTTTCTCAATGAAAAACAGAAAGAATATTTTTTGCTATACTTTTGTTCGCTATACATAGATAACTTGTGTTCTCGCCTCTCGAGTCTTAATTAACACCTAATACCCGCATAACCGCCTCATTTGCATACATCAACAACTTGGAAAAAAGTACCCTTGGTCCAATAAAAAAAGAAAAGGGGTGTAAAAAAGCATCAATAGATCATACTTTACATCTTTTCCCCGCCTTTGAACTCAAGTCTGAAACATTTATAAATGAAAATGAAATTGAGCTCCTTCCTCTTGTGCTCCTCCCGATCAAACTCAGAATCGAATTTGAATTCAAATTCAAATACAATTATTACAAACATGCTTCCACACACACACACACACACAAATACATACATACACGTATACGTATACTTATCTACATGATACACACGGACAAACAAAAAGGCTCGCCGACAGACCAAAGAGAGAGAGAGAGAGGCCGACGATGAAAAATAAAAGGAAGAAGACGAAGAACACATAGTAAATTGTCTAGTTCTAGTTCTAGTTGTATGAAGAAGTGGTAGTAGTAAGCAAGTAGTAGTGTATTGTATCGTAATATAGTACGCGCTCTGTCATTCATTCCCTGGTCATGATGGTTCAATGTGTGTTGGTCGTATATCCATCCATACCATAGGTATCTATGGTACGGGATATAGGGACATTGTACCATTTGAATTTGTAGAATTGAAGCATGAACGTGAGCGTAAAGCGTATAGTAATGTAGAATCCAATCCAACGCACAGCACAGCACAACATAACATAACACAACACACGGCATATCAGAACAGACCAGAGAATGCATAACATAAGTACATAGCAGAGCATCGGAATACGAATACGAATACGAGAGCTTTGCGTACAAACTTATTTACTACGAGTGGAAAAAGGGATTTGACTGTACACTGTATACAGTATGCATATGTACGACAATATAATGGATCAGTATGTACGATATCTATCTCTCCGCATTGAAAAAGAGACGAGTAAAGGATTTGAGTGAGAAAGAAAGTCGTATAGACAAATGGACTCTTCCACCGTTGGGGGGAAAGAAAGTCAGTCTCTTGGTTTCATTTTGAGTTTCTTCAGTGCCTCAGCTATGTCTCTTCTCTCTACTCTACTCTACTCTACTCTACTGTACTCTTCAGTTCAGCTCAGTTCAGTGTGAACCACCGTCACAATGTCCAAAGCTAAAAGCACACAATCTATGGATATACCTGCGTATTTACAGACGTATACATACTTTCGCCCAACTCCTCGCCGTCAGTATATGCTGAGGCATCTTCCCATACATGCATACATACACAATACACACATACATTTGAGTATGGAATACGAATGTACAAATAATATACATTGTATCTGTGTATGGAGTAATAATACAGATACAACCACATCATGGGTATCTATCTATCTGTCTCTATTTCTTTGGGAGTTCTCTCGCTCTCTCTCGCTCTCTCTCTAATAAACTGTGTACGGTATACTGTGTGAGTTTTACGTGAGTCCATATGTACGTATGCCGTACATATGTATCTACGAATAATGCTCCTCAGATAAGACAACAACAAGAGACAGTGATGTAAACTCGCCGTGTGTAATACCTGTTCAATGTACGAGACAAAATACGGTGCAATACAACACACGATACGATACAATATAATAATATAATGCAATATTATAGCGTAATGTAACGTAATGTAATGTAGTGTAATGTAATAGCTGGATCCTTCGTGAGTGAGTGAGTGAGATGGAAAGAGTAGAATATCCGTCAGGAAAAATATATTAAATTGTGTGTGTATGTGCATGTGTGTGTATGTATACATAAGAATTTTCTCACCGACCCTTTCTCATACATTTATTTATATGAGGAAAAATCTTTATTGTAAAATTGTGATGCAGGACACACACACACACTCACACACAAAATGTCTTTCTTTGGCCATGGATTTGGATTTGGATTTGTAGTCTCGGACTTAGACGTCATTCTATCATAAAACTTGTCCGTGTTGATGTATAATGTGCTTGTTTACGTTGGTCCAAGAGATTCACGGTGGTTTTTTATGTATGTTATGTTCTCTCGGAGGATTTTGGACTTTCATGTGGAAAGCAAACGTTGTACATTGATCATTATGTCCATTTTTATCCTACGTTTGAGTTGAGTTAAGTTGGACTGAAGCTGGTACCCTGGAAAACTGAAAGCTAAAGCTAAACCTACACCGAGGAATTTACGGACACAACTCCAAATTTGGAAATCTAGAAAAAAAGGCATAGGAAAACAGGAAAAAAGATGGGGAAAGGGCGAATCAAATAAATAAATGTATAAATTCAATGAGAGAGAAGTATAGAGAGAAACTTAAAAGGAATAACAGGAAAAAATAAAAGTCCCAGGACTCAAAACTGGAGAGATAAAAAGTGATTTAAATGAATGAATGAATGAATATATGTATAGGGTTGAGGACTAGTTTGAAAATGGGAAAAGGTAAAAAACAGGAGAGGTGCAATCCCTTGTTCTTTTTTCCCAAATAGACATCACAAAAATGAATATGTAATGTCAAGAGCAACTATAGACAGTTTTGACAAATATCCCTCTTATCTACCTTATAATCGCATTTTATTTTTTGTAACAAATCTACTTGCTCTTTTGTTCGAATTTGGGTAAAAAAACGTTTGCTTCAAAAAGTATTGAACTTTCAAAACAATGTACGTTTTTATTTTTCCATAATGGTAAAAAAACTCAGTAACCATGGTGAAAGTTCATTTCAGTCCTCCGAGATTTAACAAAATCTTTACATCTCTCTATATTTTCCGTGATTAATGTATCGTGCTAATTACGAAATTTATGCGGGCTTACTATTTTGTATTGAAATCGCAATCCCAGTATAAACATATTTACTTCACACCTACATTCAAGATTTATAGGTTTAATTTAGTTACTTGTACGCTTTACTTGAATAATGTAGAAGAAAATGAAGGGCATAAGCGAAGAAGAAAAAACATTTGTAGGATTTGCATAAAAGACTAAGTATCAAGAGCAGCCACTTTGTTTTCTCCCAAAATGAATCATGTGTAAGTGTATCATACATATGTATACCACGACTTTGTTTTTCCCTGCTGGTGAAAAGTGAAGGAGCCAGACAGGAAAGAATAGGCGGAGAAAAGAATGACACAAAGGAAAGAGTAGGAGACTACACCGAACTACACTCCACACTACAGTACAGTACAGTACAGTACAGCACAGCACAACTCAACACAACGCAACACTACAAGAAAAGAATGAGAAGAAGAAGAGAGAAAAGGGATACAAAAAAGTGTAGGGAAAAGAAAAGGAGAACGGGAAACTTTTCCTTTCCTCAACTTGGCCCTGGATCAATAAGAAATGTATACTCCAAGAGGGAAATCATATTAGTTTTTTCTGGATGGAAAAGCGGAATTTGCTTCTCGTTGGAAGGGAGACAAGTTTCTTTGAGATAAAGAGAAAGGAAAAAATGGAAATCAGTATGATATTATAATATGTACTTGTATTTGTACTGTATACTCTACTCTGTTTTGGCTACACTGTATAATTTCCCATAATTTTCTTGAATACATGCACAAAAGAAAAAAAGGCATAGCTCATGTGTGTGTGTACAGGGTACAGTGTACAATGTGGACTGGGAAACTAAAGGAAGAGGCCAGCTTTTATCAAGCAAATAAAAAACACTTGTTACCAACATCGACTTTTCTAACTTGGAGTCACAGAGTTGTCACTGTTGTTCCTGGACTCGAACTTTTGTGACGACGTAAAACAACATGCGACATGATCCAGCCTATACTTTTCTCTTTGTTTTCTCCTTCTCACGTTATTTCCGGTGGTCGGATTGAGCATCAAAAATAAAAAACGCCGAAAGGAGAAAATTATTCCCTCAACCTTGTTCAAGTACTTTTACATTCCAGTTAAAGGCTTGCATTGGATTTTGAGGTACTGAAAATGTCAAAATCCAAAAAGTATCCCTGATATCATGTTTTTGCAAAGGTTTGTCTCCTTTCATAGATAATAATAGAGGAGCTCAATTTTTTACACCATTTTTTTTAAATTTGCATGAACAAGTGTTTATGTTGATAAAACGTCCTCCCATTATTCAGCGTACACAACATATTGAATGAAAGTCCTCTTTACCCACAACATGGACACGTGCAGTTCATACACTCTTCATCTATCCATGTTTATTTTGTATATGTATACATATACGCTGTGTGTACAGTGTACAGTGTACACTGTCCACGTTCATTGTAATGACAAAAGGAGAAATGAGGTCAATCCAATTCAAGCTACAAAACACCGGACGGAAATCATGAGCGAAATCACAGCTTCATTGTACAGTTCCCATAAAGCAGACACAGCATACATATAAATATTTAGACTAAACCCCTTATACTTTATATATATTAGACCTAATTCTTAATTCTCTTACGATCTTCTCTCCTTTGGCATCTAATCTGATCCGATCCAATTTAAATATAATCAAATTCCTGACCTGACTTTATGTAGTTGTCGATCTTTTGTTTGTATGTATTGTCTGCTGTACAAAATGATACTAATGCCTATTCTATACAACATACAACACGAGGACGTGATACTTGTTTCAATTTTATGAATAAAACCCCAAGTATCGACTATGTATGTATTGTTGATTGTTGCTATTTTTGTTCTTCTTCAACAGGACAAGTCAGACAAGTCAATAGAACGAGACAATGTATTCATGTCTCGATAAACTTGTGTTAGGTTAGTTACATTAAATATTCCAGTTTCACAAAAAGAGACGTGTTATAAAACACGTTGTTAATACAGTATTAAATTATACTGTATTAACACTACTGTAGTACCAAATAACCACCAGCTCATCCATTTCGGATGTGTAAATCATTCCCATAAATCTACCTTCAGCTGTCACTCTCTCGAACGACTCGAACTTCTCACAATCCATGTTATATCATAATCATAGCTTTAATCCTGATGTTGAGTTTGTATTAATCCCCATTATGAAAAATGAATATTTTTGAAGTTAAACCATTCATGTTTTTTATGTAACTGCAAATCGTCGACTACCCTTAGAAAAATATTATTGTCTTGAGATTTGACAAGGTTTTGAAACTGATCAAGTTTAATCAGCTTTTTCTAATTTTTTTTTACATGAAACTAGCAAAATCTCATCGGATGAGACACTGGTGATTAGATACCTTGTACTCACCAAAATCGTATCAAATGTTGACGACAGAAGTGACTTTTGACCAGAATTTTATCAAAGTAATCTTGTTAAATCTCATTAAATTCTACTTTAAAAAGTCCAGATTCTTGACTACTAATTTATAGAAATCTACGGGACTTTTGAGACTGGACGAAAAATGTGAGTCAATAAAAAGTTAACACGTTCTCGTATGCACATAATGTAGCAATGGACTGTCAATCTCTGTTTGCCATTCTATTGTAAACAGAGATTGCAGTCAACAGCAAACAAGGCAAATTATGTACTTTCATTGTTACATTGAAAGTTTTCGGCGTATCAGCTCACGACACGTCAAAGCCTTTTATTTTTCTCGTAACGATGCATTTTTCTTCCCAAATCCGAAATTAGAAGCTATAATCAATAAGGAAATTTTTTTCCCAATCTGACACATCATTATTATTATTAGCATATCATACAAGAAAGCATTGCTCAAATCGTGTAGATTGCATGTCGTATTCATTTGTGCTTATTGTACAGAAAAATCGAGATGCGAGACGAAATAACGAAAGAGAGAAAAAAAAATTCACAAACAGACAAGAGACACTAAACACAAGATAGAAAGAGAGAGAGAGAGAAGAGCTCTGTTGAATGCATGTATATAAGGTGACGATACACAAGGAAATGATAACGCGCGTCCCCCAAAGCTCAGCTACTCAACTGATCATCATTCTCTGTTTATGTCGTCTACATCCACTTAGTTAACAACCCTCTAAAAATTCCCCTCTAATAATTTCACCCATGAAATTCCGACCATATACACACTGAAATTTTAACACGACACTATCGAACCACCTAACTTGGTACCTAAAATACTGTATGTAGTGTATGCATAGAAATATATATCCTGTGTCTTCTCAATGTATGCAGTCAACTATCTGTTTCTGTACTATGAGCCGGCGATGTATCGTAAAAACCGATGAAAATGAAGTAATATAGTAATTATTATCATACCGAGCAAGCATCCTTTCAACTATATCCAACGTCAGTTGGAACACAGCAGCAACACCAGTTTGCTATAGTTCACAGTTAAAATTGTGTGGATAGAAGAGAAGAGAACAGGACGATGAACACTTTTCAATATATCTCTAATATATTATATCATACAAGTACACTACACGGCTTTTCCTCGTAGCAACACTGCACACACCAGCAATTCATCCACTCCAATCCACTCCATTCAATTCCACTCCATGCCAATCCAATCCAATTCACATGATACACAGTATGTACAGTGTAGATACACGCAAGTATCTATACATGCACTGGAAGGAACGAGAAAAAGAGAGAGAGAGAGAGCATTCACTAGCATAACTAGCAAAAACGATAGAATGGGTTGATTTGGAACTATCAGCATTCAACTCGAAGGCATTCAAAAAACGGCATATAGACTTTATTTTTCAATTCAAGAGCGTCCACAAAATTATATACTCACCGTTCTACCTTCACGTTTACGTTCACATACACGTAAATAAGTAGTATGTAAAAGTTAATTACAAATTTTGTACACTCAGCGCCACAAACATTTGATATCCTCCCCTCATTCCTCAACATGTATGTAGGTATGTAAACTGTACACTGTATATTGTACATAGTGTAGTAAGATATACAGCTCAGGTGAATTTTATCCACATTTTTATTCGACGCACTGTACCTTTTCCCCTTGCTTTTTAGTGTTTAGATTTTATTCACATGCACAGTCGTATTCGTATTCGTACTCGTAGATATTCGAAATTCGTATTCCATCCACATGATAATAATATTATATCCCCCAGCAGATTGGATACAGTTGTATTATCATTATTATTATTATTTTTTGTATTGTTATAGTTGTCGCCGTCGTTTTTAGATAGTTTAGTTGTAGGCTGTAATTTTTAGTATGTATCTATAAACTCTCTCTCACACACACAGTATTATATTACGTTGGCGTAACATAATAACACGAAAGCTCTCTTTTTTCCCTATCTCAACTCAAAGACTTGTAATAGTATACATAGATACACATGTACATACACATACATAATATATTTTATAATATAACAGTGTGTGTGCTTGGGGTTCTTTTCATTCTCCTCTCGTCGTTCGCTCGCTTGCTAGTTCACTCGTCTCTCTCTCTATTTTCTGTGTATCCAACTTGGTATGTAGTACACATATAGCTGGCGGATTTCCATATGTTTTATGTGAACAGTGTACACTTAATAATACAGAGAGAGAGACAAACGTAGACTCTGTATTTTTAAGCTTGAGTAACTGCAAGCAGACGAAAGAGAGAGAAGTAGAATGTATAAAACAAGCTGGCTTGGCTTCGTTTTTGTAAGTATATCCACACTGCTTGTATCTTGTATGTATAGCTGAAGCTTGAGCGGTATTGAAGTGTATAATATGTATGTATGTAAGTATACACGACGTACATGTAAGTATGGAGAGACAGAGCTGGAAGGTTGTTGTTATGAGAGTATGCACACACACACACACAGAAACAGAAAAGGCACTGAGGAGAAGTTGCTTTTGCTTTGCCTTGGTACTGTGGAGTGTATGTTAGAGTTCAGTTGTGATGCTGGTGAACGAGGGAGAGAGAGAAAAGTGTAAGCTAGAACAGCCTTGTGCAAAGCCCTGAAAGTTGAACAACCAGTAGAACTGTGGATGGGAATGCACGTCAGACGAGAGGCGGAACTCTGAAAATGCTCAGCTTATTATGTGTTGGGGGAAAATTTTCAAACAAGGACTTTTTGCCTTGCCTTGCTTTGCTTTGCTTTGCTTCTTCCTAGCCAAGTCTTGGCTCATGTTGAGAAATGAGACATGTATGTATTACGGACGTATAATCAAGACGAACAAGAAGAAGAAAAAGAAGGACGAGGACATCAAAATAAGTTTGATGTACATGCATACTTATTACCAAAAGTCAAAGCTAGTCGAGAGGCGAGTCAAAAGTCAAGCCTCAATACACAATTTCAACTTTAAAGTATGTTTATGAGATGAAAATTAGGGAATTTGCTCAAACTGTCGATAAAATAAATATAATTAAGCTCAGATTTTTTACTGGAAGTTAAAATAAAGTTGTTGATAACATGCCAAAGAAGATGCAGCAATGATTTGTTTAGAAACAGAGGGCCTTTCCTCCATGTTTTCGGCTTTTTACATAGATTTCACTAGATTTAACTGTCGAAACTTGAAAAGTTCATAAAAAGTTCAAATATTTGGTTTGTTTGTCCATCACGAAGATGCGGGGAGACAAAAGAGCGACCAAAATTTATTACTTTATAACTCAACAAGAATCGTGTAGGACGTTTAAAATCTCCAGAAAATCTTGAAAAACCATCATAAAGTCAAAGATGCGAGGAAAAGACTTCACACCCATTGTCTCTATTGTCTCTCTCGCTTTGGATTTTCATGTTAGGGTGTGAAAAGTCTAACGACTTTATCGATTTCAACTTTTATAGTCTGCTACTCAACTTGAACAACGCTTAAAACTGAGAAAACATGTTCAAATGTTTGATTTTTCCAAAGTTTACTCTTAAAACTCAATCCTTACGCTGAGAAAAATGTGTGGATTTTAACTTCTTTCTGATAACTGACAACTGTTTAAAGTTTCAAGTGTCCACACACACACACAAGTTTGCCTTCAAACTTGGAGTAGTTTTGTATACTTGGATGACATTAAGTGTGACGCTTTCACTGTCAAGTCTTCAAGTTTCAGAATCTATAAACCAAAGTCAATATTGGCGCAGTTTGGACGGTGTAGTTTGTAGATTTAACAGAAGAAAAAGACGGAAAACTCGACTCAAATTAGATAAAAAAATTAGATAAAAGATAAAGTTTTACTTTCCTTTTTGAGTCAATCCATGCCCAAACTTTTAAGGGATGAAAAGACAAATAAGCATCAAAAAAGAAAAATGCGCCACCGAATTGAATATCAAAAGATCAGGCAAAGTTTTGAACAGAAAAGGAAAGAGCGGGACGTGAAAACTCCCGTCAATATACATAAATACAAATGCATATGTAAACCAAACCGAAACCCCCTAACAGATTTTCCCCATCCCGGCGAGAAGAGGACGAGAAAGGGAACGAGAGCGAGAAGGAGTACGGCGACAACAACAAGGACAATGATGATGATGATGCGATGGGGTGTGTCTTTCACTGTGGACACGACCCAATCATCCATCAGTCAATTACATAAAAACCGGCCTGGTAAAAGCATTAGCTTAATGAGCAAAAATATCCAGCAAGATATTTTACACAAATTTTGAACAGTTTCTCTGTGTAAAAAATCATCTTGATTTGACAGGCGACAAAAAACCGGCTAAACTCCATCTCTTTATTTTCTCCTCTTATAACATGGACTACTTGATGGACACTTTGGCCCTGTGCCAACTTGAGTCATGTTCCAGCTTTGTATTTTTGTTTCTCTTATCCTTCTATTTCTGCCTTCTTTCCCTCTATACAGAATACACAGTCATTCATTAGTAGAATGGTAGAATAAGAGAATGTGAGAATCGAGAATGAGAAACAGATGGACAGACTCACGATCTCTGATATAAAAAGGAGGATAAAAAATCCTCAACATGTGACTTTTAAACCTTGAACATTTGATGCCTATTTATTTCTTATACGTACAAGATTAGCTAGACAAAATTAACTTTTTTCGTCGCCATTTAGTCAACATGGGTCAAAGATCATAAACAGCGAAAAAAGAAAAAGTATTTTTACTAGACTTTTACAGTACAGGATTTTTACACAAAACCACTTCTTCATAAAATATTGAGGAAAACTAAGTCTCAGAATCATATTTGCTGACAAGACAGTGCAAATTGAAGCTTTAACACACAAAAGGATGGCAAAGCAAAGTGTTTGACATGATTTGTGACTGTGACTCCAGCAGGATGAATAAAAAATGTGGATGGACACATGCATAGAGATGGATGGAAAATTGATATTTAATCCGATCCCATCTTTTACCACCAGACAATATTATTCTGCTGTTGCTGTGCGAATAAGACATAAGTCGTCAGGCTAAAAAAATGGCGTGTAAAAAAATTACCAAGTCCTCATCTTGTTTCCTTTTTCCCAGCTTTGCTTTTCCTTCTCTTCTAGAATTACATTTTACGCTGGAATTTCACATTGCAAGTGTAACTTGAAACTTTAAATTCACACAACATACATACATACATTCATTTTCGATTTTCATTCTTGCCTCATAATATTTTAGCATTAGCGATAGTTCACATTCAACAACACGAATTACGCCTCGCTTGCTCACAATTGACGATTATGATTATTATTTCCTCAGCCGCCTCTCCTCTTTCCCCAAAAATATTCATTGCGAGCTTAAAAACGAGAGAGAGAGAGAGAGAACACGATGGAAAAGAAGAGAGAGGAGAGAGGATGAGTCTCAACTTTAGATATTCCATCAAGAGATGATATTATATAAACATAATACAAGCAGCAACTCAGCTTTTAATGGATTCAGCAAGTGTTTTTCAGCAGTGTTAAGCAGCACCAGCAGCAAATATGCAATCTGTACACATATATTAAACATATCATATATATATGTGCTGTAGTATCCCAGTCCATTCTATTCCATATATTCCTCCCACACATATTAAATATGTTCTGGTGATGATGATGAGAATGATGATACTCATCTATTATATATACAATTTCCTCGGCTATTTGTCTCTCCATGTCTCTGTTCTGTGCATAAACTCTGCTGACTTTAGATGAATGGACGGATATTATCATTATTATTGCTCTTATTACTATAGAAACGATAAACATAAACGAGAGGCACACGGTTAAATGACTCATGTTCACGCAACGCAAACGTTTTTCATTTCTCAGCTTTACATACAGTCTCCTTCGCATTCATTTATCTACCCATCACTCTCAACTCTCAAGCCAAGTCTAGTTTGGTCTCCTCTCAAACATTAACATGTTTAATGTGTAATGAACTGTGAGCTGTGGTTTCATCATGTTTTTCCGTTCTTTGTAAAAAGGCTCTAAAAATTTTCTATATTATTACACAATATACATGCATACATACATACACGTCATGTGCCATGAACGTGGACAATTTGCAACGTTGTCAATATCATGTGATAATTTTGTATCCTACAATATTATTAACTTTATTCATCCAGTTTGCAATTACAGTTGCTGTCAATATACAACTAGTCATCACGCAGATTGACGATTTTTAGGTACAAAACCACAGACTCAATGTACAATACAAACAACGTTTTTATTTATCATGTGTTATACATATGAACATTTTTTAACAGAAAACGTAAGTTATACAACTCGTGATCCACTTGAACGTCGTTTATAGGGGGAAGGGATTGGAGGAAAAAGAAACTGAGTTTTTCATGACTAATCATCAACTTGATAAACCAGAGGAGTTATTTGGTGTTTGGTAAAGTTTGCTTTGATTTTGTTTGGTGTTTGGAGGTGGAAATTCAAAAAACTCTACATAAAATTTAATACTTCCCTTTGGTAAGCATGCTGACAATTTAAAAAAGGAATTGAGCACGACTAATCACTTTTGATTGAGTCATCCGCTGGTCTAACATAAATACATAGTTAAGTAACGACAGGGAACGATGGAGGAAAAACTGAAGAGTACTTATGATGAAAAACCTCCTTGAACAAATTAAGCTTATCTTTTTTGTCTGAATCGACAATTAGATCAATCGTAGTGATGACACACGATGGAACTATGTAAAATATTGTTGATTTAAAATGACTATACAACATGAATTTGAAATGGAAGTCGATTTCAACGTTGTTTAGAAAGCTACAAGGATTCGTATTATTCTTCAAAAACTGCATCTTTTTTTCAGAAATCTGCAATAATCTCACATTTAAAACAATTGCAGGTTGATCGCCTCTGTTGATTTCTATTTACACATGGTGGAAACATCTTTCAAGACTATAAATGCCTTACTGTAATGTATTATAGGTATACTCCATAAGCTTACATGCTTTACAGGCATACACGATTCCAAATCCAACATGGAGGACGAACTTAAATCGTATTATATACTAGCAAAAACGTCAATTTTGTAGTTTTACAATCATAAGTTTTAAGAAAAATCATGATAAACGTGATTTCATATCCACCAAAAAGTGTTTGAACCACAAACGGGTCAGTTTAGCATGAAAAAAGAACAATGACCAAGAAAAAATGTTTGTTTCAAAAAGACTATCAAATTTTCAAGCTCCTCAAAAATGCCAAGTTTTCCCAGATTCTCCTTCAAAAATAGTCTACAAGGGGGTCGTTATTTTGGTTTTATTTTGAGCTGTTTACGGCAGGGACATTTAACAAAGAAAACGAAATCATAGAGCCACCCCAACGTCGAAGTAAAGGGTAAACTGTTGTGTCTCAATCGTTGGTATTGCATTTATATGTACAACGTTTTGAACCAAGAAATAAGGAAAAAGAACATGATTGTTGATTTTATTCCAGAAATTTTCCGGTTGAAAAATCGTGTGGGATGAAAATCAAGTAAAATACCTGAACGTTTAAGAGATAATAAATGAAAGGGGAAAAGAAGATTTCATTTCTCCCTTCGCCTCACATCCCTTTCACGTTTTCACTTTTGCTCCTTCTTCTTGCTCTATGGGTAAATTCTAAATTCTTCGTCTCTTTTCTGATCTGCTCTTACTGTTTTTGGTCCCCAAACTGAATCGAATGATACATGTACGATGTACGTACGTACGTACATAGAAACAAAGATTACAACGAAGTTTGTGGATGTTGAAAGAAAAATAGAAATACTTTAGTCCATCTCATTCAATACGCTATGATACGACACAACTCTTTCACATTCTGCTTCAGTTTCCAAAGAATATTATTCCAGTCTATATTTATGTCCCAAAGATACGTAATATCTTGTATATATACTTATGTATAAATAGATACAAGGCAGTCGTTACTCTTTCTAAGGAATGAAGAGAAAGATAGGACAAAAGCTCCCTATGCCTCGTCTCCTTTTCTTTTCTCTGTCTTCTTCTTCATCTTCTTATACTCTCCTTCATCTCCATCTTCGACTTTGACTTCGTCATCGTCATCCCAAGATATATCTACACACAAAGATGTAGAATCCAGACGAGAGCGAGGGAGAGAGAGACGGAGAGAAAAGAGGAGATTAAACGCTTGGACCATTATAGAGCATTACTTGAATAGATAATCGTGTCTGTCTTTGTCATTGTCATTCTCTCTCATGTTCTCATTGCCATTGTGTCATTGTACTTAAAAAGCAGCAAGAGAGAAAAGGAAGGGAACAGACACATCTTTATTTTACTCAACTTTTCCATAGCTTCTCGGTCTTTAGACTCCCTCACTCACTCACTCCTCTCTCAAATCCCTGATCGTGAGTGTGGGGAATATCTCTGTTTTACACGAATATGTAAGTATGTATTAGCAGATACATATGGGCTTAGTTACTTCATATACGGATATACATACTCAAGTTATAGGCGTCTCCGGGTTTTCATCTGTCATTTCCATCATTTCATAACGACAACACCAACGACGAGAAAAAGACGAAGAAGAATAAGAAGAAGAACAAATTGAAGATTGAAGTTCATCTGCCTCGCATGTTGTTGTTAACTAGACGAGGGTTTGTGTGTTTGTGGTTTTTTGTCCTTGCATTTAAAGTCATGTAACTATCTTTGTCTTTTCTTGATTTTATAGTCAGAGTTTGAATGCTAGTTGGAAAAAGTTGAGTCAAGTCATCCTCAACAATGTCTTTGCGCATTCAGTATGTAAAAAATCTTGTGTTTTTCATACACATATCATTATACAGCCTGCTATTTTATTGTGTATTGTATTCAATGAACACGTAATGGTAATGGTAAGCATAATATAGTACTAAACTCCGAGAGGGCAAAGAAAACCACAAAAAGAGGAGAAAAAACAGCTTGTCATTGTGAAACTTTGAGTCAAAGTGTGTGAGTCAATCTTTTGACTCTTTGATATTTTGAGCCATAAGCCATCAGGTATTAAACATTGAATTTAATCCGCTCTCTTATCATCTTTTTGTATTTTATTATGTATTATGATATGCAGGTTTTCAATAATTGTACGTAAAAGAGTCTATCAAATTTTCAAAGAAAAAGTCGGTAATAATAATAATCTCGGTAAGAAGAGATTACTTTTTAGTTGAAGACTGCTCAAAATTAAACGGAAAATCCCAAAGAGGGAGAATCCCCGTACATCGTACAATCGTACATCCTTATTATTGTGGGGTAAGTAATGAAGATTTGAGAAAATTATTGTAAATTATATAGTCTGTCTGGTTGTCTGTTTATTTTAAATTGAGAATTCACAGTCATTCCAGTCCCTTCCATCTCATATCCCATCCCATCTCTTCAATCCTCGCACATGCAGTTTTTTGACAACATCATTAATGTATGGATGAATGCAGGAGAAATGAATTAGGGAATTACACAAAAGTGGGAATGAGCGAGAGAATAAACGAAGGAACGAACGAACCAACGAACGAACGAGTGAAGAGGATGTTGGAAGTTGGATGTGAAATGGGAAAACCCGAGGCTCATTACCTCACATTCATATCGTGAGCACACTGTATATTGTGTAGTATATATACTGTGAAGTGTATTAGGGATAATGATGATGAATTACACACCGAACGAACTAACAACTTTAATATTTAATCTTGTTGCCTCTGCCTGGCTGGTGGCGAGAAATATAGAGAAATATATAGAAATTACCTACATTGAAAAAGAGAGCATGCAGAGCGGAAATACGAATACGAATACATACATACGTATGAATACGAGGAAAAACGCCAAGCTGTCTCTCCATTACAGTTTTTCGCCCTCCTCTTCTTTACATTTATGTATATGTATTTATTTACATCCACCTCGGCTTCTGCTTAATGTCAGTCCAACTAAATTTGACTTGAACACATCAGCAGCGCAACGACTGAGCAGAGCAATAAAATGTAACCGCATAAAAATAAAAACATAAATAGAATTTTCAATCCAACCTATTTCATCGACACTATGTATATGTATACTCAACTCATTTTCATTTTCATCAGAGTGCTATAATTGACAATAAAGAAGAATTAATGTCCAGTTTAATGTGTAAACATGCAATAACAGAACAGAAACTGCGCTTTTAGTTATACAACTCTGTGAAAAAATTGTATGAAAACAGCTACAGATACTTGTTTTATGAGGATATACAAAAATGAAACACAAACGAAAATAGATTCGAAACAATAAAAACCAGATAAAAATACAATGCGAAAAATCTTCCATTGTCATTGCTCTGTGCAGATATTATATATATGATTGTATGCTAATCAGCAGCGAGAAAGAGACTCGAGTGCTGTGTGCTGCGTGGGCGGATGCGGACGAGCAAGACGAAAATTGAAATGAATAATGGAGCTCTACATAAAGGCTTTTGTTCCTCGCCTCAACAACAAAAACAACAGCAGCAGAGATTGTAATAATAATAATAATTATTATTATTATTGCATTGTTGTGAGTGTGTACTGTATACTTATTGCTTTTTGGCAAAGTACAGTCGTTTCAACGAAAATTTTTCTGTACAAAGTGACTTGTCGATATATTATATGATATTGTATTGTATTTTGTAATACAGCTAATTGTAATTCCAGTTGCGATGATTCCAAGGCTGCTCTGAATTTGAATTACTCTCCATGTGATTAAGATTAGCCGCTGATTTTCGTATTCCTCCAGCATAATGTATTACTATTTGGTTTGGAATGCGGAATCATATTTGGAGAAAAGCAGCACAAACTGCTGGCAGCTATCGTACATACATATACATAATGTATAAAACAATGAATAAGAAATAGAAGGAGGCGGAGGAATAAAAATGTTGATCGAGAATAAACTCGTATCATCCTAATGCTGTTGAAGTAGGAGCCGCAGATCGAAGATCAAATATCGTATAAATCACACGGTGGAGATGAGCTTGAGCTTGAGGTTTGGGGTGCTGATGGGTGCGTTTCGTCCGGAGGGCTCTTTGGCCTTCCTTTTGATTTTTGGTCTGTACATTCTTGTAACGTACAATTTATATCGAGAAGGAGAGAGAATAGGAGAGCAAAGGAGAAGAGATATAAAGTAGTGATAGGAGAAGAGAGAAGGGAAACCAACCACCAGCATCCGCAGTGTCAGCTCAAAATGTAAGAATCCAATTCGGAAACCCGAAGTAGTCGACCCAAGCCCAAAGGGTCGATAATCATAATGGATTGTAACACCCCCTTCTCTTTCGTCCACCACCACCACACTATCCACCGACACAATGGACAAGGAACAATCCATCCAGAGACATACATGTACATAGTCCAGACAATGCAGTATGTACACTGGATATAATATTAGTCTGGTCTGGTCATTCGTGGTGTTTTCATTCCTTTCATCCATTTCCAAATCCATTAGGAGATTTGTACAAAGAAAAGAGAGAAAATTCAATATTCTGCCTATTCCAGGACAGCTCTATACGTAAAAATATAAGGAGTCGTCGATATAATCAAGGGAAAATAGACTTGTATCACACTTTGTTGTTGAAGCCCGAATCTTTCTTGATGGATCTTAAGAAAAAAGGCAACGTCTGGTATGTATGTAAATGCTGAAGGAATGATGAAACGATTGTAAAATGATTAAAAACTTTCCTGTAGAACGACAGGAATCTTCTTCAATTTGAAAATGTTATGAATCTTCTTGGAGCTCAAGGGAATTACAGTCGCTAACTGTGGCAAAAAATCGAAGAAAATCTTCAATTTTTTAGCTTTTTCCCTATTTTTTCGGTAAATTCTTGTTTAAAGTTGTTTGTAAACTAAAATGTAGCCAAAAGTTGTTTAAAAATGTTTCATGTTTGTTAAATAAATACAGTATTAGTCCACATTCATGTTGCAAATTGCATAGTGTATCCTCCGCCATGTTGGATTGGCTTCCAAAAGTATGTTAAAAACCAAGAAATTTTGTAAAAATTCAAGTTTTCCTCATGTATAGCATTTTGAGAAGCATGAAACGCTGGATTTTGACTAATTTAAAGTCAAATTAAGACGATAAAAGAGCTTTAAAGTTCGATTATACTCCGTTTCTATTCTCATTTTCCCTTTTATCCCTCTTCATCCTCAATTCTATAGTACTTTGGACCGCCATTTTGTTTTCCAATGTTAATTATACAAGAGCCCAGAGTCAGAGGAGAAAATTCTCGTGTTTTTCGTGAAAATCGGACAGAAATCCGCCGAGAAATACGTGAAAAAGCCGCCCGTACCGTGAGAAAAACAGATGAGAAACAAGAGGAACTTTGAATGTGAAGGAGATTGGAGTGAACGCTCGTGTTGGTTGGTAATGGGGCAACTTGATACATTTTCCTAAGCCCATCCTCCGTCGTTTCCTATGATGAAAAATACATTTACAACGCTATTTTTGAAGCTTTTTCTTGAGTTTTTTGTGAGGATCCGTAGTTTTGTAATTATCCATTGTAATTAATCGGTTTAAATTCAATTCCCTCGACCGAAAAGGCTAAAATATCGAGCTTAAGTTAGAAAACTGTCTCATTTTAATTTGATTTCGTTCGCCTTTATCCTTTTTCCAACAACAAAAACGAGAAATTTCTTCATTTTTTCCAAGTTTCGAGTTGAAGAAATGTTTATCGTTGTTTTAGTCATAATTTTTGTCAATTAAACAAAAAAACAACTCAATTCTCTTTAATCTGAACACAGAAATCAAACTTTGTACTCTATTCCATTCACTTTTCAAGTGGCTTCAGCCATGTTCTTTTCGCCTATAGAAAAAACTATAGTCGTCACAGCAGAGTCAAAGTCTCGTAGAAAAATTTGGCGTGAAATTCTCCTGAAAAACCCAGATTTTCCGGCGTTTACCGCAAGAAAAACGGTGGAAAACTCGAGGAAACTCGAGGAGAAAAAGAGAAGAACTTGTGGTGTTTCAAAAGTAAGTCCCTATACTTAACATGTAGAATATCAGAGTCTATAGAACTTTGTCTATAGTCTTTAGAAAGGGTTTGTAGAGAAGAAAATTCTGCATCAAAATCTGGTAAAAACCCATAATTTTAACGTGGATGCGACCATTTTAACCTCAGTTAAAGCGAGGAGAAAAATGCTGGAAAATGTGAGAGTGAGCGAGGCAGAAACGTATCCGTGTGCGCAGCCATATGCAAGCAAGCAAGCGAACGTGTGGGGTGCGCCATGTTGGATCGCCTATAGTTTTTCATCCAATTTCAAAGTTACGCTAGTCTTTTGAACATTAAGTTTGGAATTTTTGGATTCTCCATCGTATTTTCGAACTGCTCGTGAAAACCCCGTGGTTTTAGCGTGTTCCGTTTCCATTTTACGAGCCTTCAAAGTCAGGCATATTTTTATGAGACAAAATTTCTCAGCTTCGCTCTGACTTTGCTTGTCTGCAGCCAAGTGTTCCTCTCTTTTTTCCTTCCACTACTTCCTACTTAAGCTAGCTATAGCTGAGAACTTTGTCGAATTCAAGATTAAATGTTCGAAATTGCTAATAACTCACAATGAGATGACTCATATTTAAGCAAGAAAAAAGTTGTTATCATTTTTCCCAACACAATTTCAATTTCTATAGACGTATGTATCCTCTGAGGGAAAAAATGCGCCAACTTGGAATTGACATAAATTGGAATTGTATTTTTACTATTTCAACACCAAGTGCATATTGTGGTGATTGCAACAACCATTTCCAATTAATTTGAGACAGCGGAAACGTGGTCACATGTGTTAATTGACCTGTTTCTATGTCTGTTTGCTTGCCTGCTTGCTATACATACAACTCTAGTCAAAACTGCACAGCAAAGCAAGGCCTTTTTCCACGTTGAAACGTGTAATTAAAGTGCTCAAGTCCCACATCGAATCGAATTACGAAAGTGAGGACAAACAGAACAAACATAATTATAATTATTGCTGCGGTCTGCTTTGCGGTGAGACTTCCAGGAGCAAGACAGTTTCCCAACCATCTCCCCATCTTCCATTGCAACATTAACATTTTCCAGAGTACAGAGCATCGCTTTTGCCTTCTTTTTTTGTTTACATATACTAAAATCCATCTTGACATGTTTTTTACGAACATTTGTTACGAAACTCTACATATTAGTCCAACTAATATGCGATACAATTTTCTTATCGATTGCCACATGCTTTCAAAAAAACGACTCGGAAAAACGACATTAGAAAAATAAACGTTATTTATGTAGCTGAAACCGGTGGAAACTGGAAAGAGTAGACAAGTGTTGCAATACTCAAAACAGAAATCAAACGTTCTCAAGTCCTAGTTCAAGTACTAAATAGCAAACAGGGATTACAACCTACACACATACACATAAAACGGGAGTAAAACTGAAAGAACTTTGACGAGCAAATAACTAAGAAACAGTACAACATGGATTTTGTACACCAAGAGCCATATGTAAAAATAACCCTGTATTTTAACAACAAAGCTATCAATACAGCTAAATTGCACTGTTTTTATCACGGGTTCGTATCAGCTATATACACCTGATTTATCTTTCAAGAGAATTCCTTTTGGGTGCACGCAAACAAGGCATTATTCCAAACTTTACTGTAAGTGCACACATCAATATAGAACATAGAAGTTTGTACATTTTCCACCGAGATTGTATTATAGGGGAAACCGGCATTATATTTTTATATCTGAGGAGTTCTACTTACACATACTGAATTTGAGCTAGTTAGTTAGTTAGCAGGTTGGGACAGAAAACGGAATGAAATGGAATATGGATGGGACGGATCTATGGGAGATATATTCAATGGATTTTTAGCATGCGATACAATAAAACGGAATAAAAACACATGCTAGACTTTTCTATCTATCTGTCTCTGGCTTTTCTCTTCGATTTTTATTGAGTCACTACAAAACATTGTTAATATACACGATACTATGTGTGTGTATGTGTAGGACTATAAAGATAATTTCAAATAATGCACACATATTACTTATTCTGTCCGATCCAATCTACAATCTACGTCAATCTTTTTCCAACGCAGTCCTTTTGCCTGTTCGTGTGTACTCTGTATAATGTGTTTTGCTCCAGTAGATATAGATACATACTTACATTACAGTTTTTTCTCGCTTTTAGCAACAACTCACTGATACACGATACACATAAGGTACATACATCTAGTTATAATATACCTGAAATACATTCATATGAGAAGAACACAGCTTTCAATTACCATCACCACCAGAAACAACACGAGCAACGGTGATACATGGAGTAACTTGGATTGGATTGGATAAATAAATATATCTGCCTGTCTCTCTCCATTACATCTGATAAACCACCGATATCTCGTTTATCTGTGTGTACACACTTACATTTCCATTTCAAAGTCTCCTTCCCCCCTCTCCATATATTATATATATATTATATCATATGTGTATCATTTTCATTTTTCATAACCGTTTTTACTTTTAACCCACTAGCACCTTTTTAACACTAGGCTCACCTGCACTATGACAAGCCGAAAGCGATGCAATTTAAATACAACGTAACTGTCAAACGTCCCCTCTTTTCAATCACGCAATAGTTTTGTCTTTTTTAAACGGCTGTTTTGCCTATTCGGGTAGCATAAAAATGGAAAAGTACCGGAAAAAATAGGAAACTTTCAACAAATTCTGCTCCACTCCTTAATAAACTCTAATCAATAAAAGAAAAGGCGGATGGTATAGTCATTTAAGTGTAAGTGAGAAAGGGTTTGATATAAATAAGTTATCGAATGAAATTGAAAATCGAGTATCTTTTTTCTCCCTAATTTTTACACTTTACGCCCAAAAAGTGTGCACAGTCCCAACTTGTTTACAAACTGCACGTCTACAGAGCATTAGAACAAAAATGTGTAGACAATATTGCACGGAAAACGACAAGGAAATGTAATACATTTGTTCCTCCCTCCGGTGTATTGTGCACAAAATATA